>QEWY01001174.1:27094-163468 GCA_006503575.1 Baylisascaris schroederi
ACCGATTACTTTATACAGTCAGAATATGTAAAGGGAAAAAGATGGACGAAATGAGAAATATTCCAAAAGGGATTTTTCTATTCATCTTTTAATCTCTTTCTATGAAAACTTCTATGATAAACACTCTCTCACACTAACTATACGTATGAATTTATTTCCAAGTTTTTTCATGCAGAACAAGCTATCAACTGAAATAACGAACATTGTTCTTTAGGTAGTGCCACATGTCCTTTACCAGCGTTTTTCAACTCCTCCATAACGGTTTCGATACTCTCAAGGCCACCTATCAGTTTATCCATTATTTCTGTGAACTCCTTGGCATGCCTCTGAAAAAAAAAGAAAACTTCAGTACTTTATTAGTTAAATTTACGCGTGTTTCTTCGCTAATCAATTCAAATGGTTTATCCAAAAAGAAAGCAATTTTTTAATTGGTCACTTTTCACGAAAAGCATATCGAATTGTATAAATCAACTGCCTACGAGCTATGTAGTAATTTTCAACAGATGATTTATGCGACCGGTCAGTCTCATAAAAAAATTTAGATTAAACTTTGCTGCACTTTTTAAAAAAAAAAAAATATTTGTGNTATATATATATATCGGCAAACAAATCACTCGTTTATTAAATAAATATTCAAGCAGATGGATTTATTCTATGAACACTATTGCATCAGCCAAAATCGCAACGATCATGAAATTTTATGCAAATTCGTTTGTGGATCTCATCGGAATAAATCTTAAATTTGCGTCTATTGACGCAAGAAAATTTGCTTAAATGTCCATTGAAAGAGTTTATTAGTTTCCATCATTTACAAACAGCCTCCGCAAGTTATTAATAGTTGTTTTCGTATGTACGTTATGAGTTAATTATTTGCATATTCAATTAGCGTACACTTAACTGGCCGCTTACTTAGTTTCCTGTTGAATATGTTGAATGAAAATTTATTCGAGTTGTTTGTTTGTTTCATTGCTTGACGAATCAAATATAATAAATGCATAGGGCGTCTTTCGTAGATGCTAAACCATAGAAAAGATGATCGGCATAAGCAATTTCATTCAATCATTTACCAATTCAAAATTTAACGAGACATGAATATGTTACCAATTTTCAGACCGTTCTCTTCAATGGTTCATTTTCTGTTGCAGTGTAAACAACTGAAATTGATTGTAAAAGAAGAAAAGATACAGATGCATAATTATGGCAGAAATATAGAGGAAAAAGACTGAAGGAAAAAAACAACTGCTCAAAAGCTTACCTTTAACCTTTCATGGCCAATATTCTTTGAGCCGCACATCATTAGTGCACGAATTTCTGCATTCTTGAAAAAACTGTTACGAAATATGCTTAATGCAGGCTCTAACGCTCCTTGATTACGTGCATGCGCCCATGTTTTCCGAACGAGGATTACTTGTGCTGGTGTTAGCTGTAGATTACAACTCGAGTACATTCTACTCGATGACATCCCTGAAATGCGCTACATTTCTAAAGTTGACAAAGAAAATGAGCATAAAACGACTATAGAAATGAGTACAAAACGAGTACAAGCATAGATGCAAAATGGGTACAAAATGAGTTCAAAGATAAGTACAGAGAAAATAAGAAAGAAGAAAGAGCGATAGAGAAAATTATTAATGATGTTATGGAAGTATTTTGTTTTATGCAATAAAGAGTACAAAATTTTTCTCACAAATTGGGATATATGGCGCTTAACATATATCAACGCCCCATATGGGTGATTTGTGCTTTGAAGCAATTATGGAGCACTTTATTCACGTTCACTATAACTCTATCTTCTACGATCACTGCGTTAGCTGTGACGCATTAGCTGTATTGAGATGTGCGGCAAGACAGCAGAAGCTTACCGAGCAATAATACTTCCGTTGAGGCGATACACAAAGTAGAGCTTACACATATAGGCAGCAGCAAGCGTGCTTACGTCAACGATTTTAATATTTGATACGCATGAGTTCATCTATCGCAGCAAATACAAGCAATCATTAAGCAATATGTGAAGAAAAAATTTAAAACATTAACAAAAGCTGATTGCGATTCACGAAAGAGCAATAAGCTACTCAATTCTAATCGCAGAAAGTGATTCAATCTTAGGGAGGAGGAACGGAAACAGATGAATGAAAGCGGGTAATTGGTTTAGGATAGGAAGCCAAGATCAAAAGAGTTGCCTATCGAATATATTAAGCAATTAATTAGCTAAAATGAGATGGATGCTCCGTAGAGTGTGACAGTAACGAAAAAATTCTTCTTATAGAGAAGATCAAATAATCGATGTACTTCATTCAATTATTAAAAATTTCAATGCATTTAACCGACAATAATTTTCAATTCCTTCATCCATCTTCTTCACCTTTGAAATTTAATGAGTGGTGAATTGTGTCGACATACGCAGAGATCACATACATTTTTGTACATTCCACATCATTAAGTTCACATATTATTTACATAAACTAGAATGCATGGAATAAGGCATTCATATTCTGAATGATTTAACTACGTTTATAAATTTCCTGCACAAAAGCTTTTTTATTGCTTGATTGATTGAAAATGAAAATTCGACCGGTTTAGAATTATTAAAAATTCTGTTCATTTCATTCTTAAATACCAATAGATTCCTTTAAAGCTGACTAGTTAATATACTAATTATATGGGTGGCCTTCACATGCTGCATATTATACACCTCATAGCTCGCAATTCTCGCTTTAAGCGCTTCTAAACTGAAACTACCGCATCAACATATGAGGGTTTCCATCGCTTAGATGAAACAAATGCACAATCAGCAAAAGATAATTGAATATGAAAAACAAGGAATTCGTATATTTTAACTGTTTGAAATCGTTCTTATAAAACTCCCGTAAAAAGCCTCATTTTTTTATAAAAATATAAGGTGTGATATAAAAAAAATCACTTGCATAAAATATAATCAATTATTTGGCACCTTCAACTGGCTATAACCGGTTGCTTTGAAAATGGCGATTCAAGTTCATCGTTGGTGTAAAAGAGAATTCAAGGTGGAACAAATTCTGTGATTTAAGTTTTGATGATTTCCTAAAAGAAACTATTAAACACTAAACAGCTATATGCAAAAGACATGAACACATATATGCGCGCAGAAATAACTTCACAACGATGTACCGTGCAAATGCAAACTTATATATAAAAATGGTACTGTTATATATTCAGGACAAAACAGCATCATCAAAAAACGACTACGATTTTAAGTTGTTTTTAAATAATAAATAAAGTTAACTCTTGCATAAGTTGAATAAAATGAAACGTTAACGTCTTTAAAAATTTTTACAGAATTTGAAAAATTTAATCAATTACTTAGTCGTTTTGTTAATTCATATGATCTAGAGGAAAGAACTAAAATACGCATCCATGCAAATCCATCACGAACAACTCTAAGAGAGAGGATATCAACAGCTTATATTCAAAACATTCTCTTCTTGAGATAATCGCATCAAAATCAAGCCATATGACAATACGTTAAGAATCTCAATTAGCTTCTATGCATATTCTCGAAGAAGGAAGAATCCATCCGTATTTATATGCTTACGTAATAACTCTGTTATATAAACCTCATTAACATTCAAAACAAGAGCAGAGGGAGGGTGGACGAGGGGGAAAGATTGCAATAAACATTTGTTATAAGCACAGCGTTTCCAATTCTACTACTTACCATCGACGACATCAGCTTTAACAATACCGATATATATGTAAATGCGACAATAAAAGTGAGCAGAATGGGGAAGAAAGGGAGAAGAGCGGTAGTGGGAGCGATGGAGAGTGAACCTTCAGGAATAACGCGGTGTCCAAGTAGGTAAAGAGATGCGAATTTGCGGTCATAACTAGAAAATATTGCACACATTGCGTTGTTGAGCTACTTCTGAGGTTGTGTGACCTGAGGCACCTCGTTTCATAGTGAAATGACCAGCATGACGTCATCTTCGAGATACTCGAAAGTGAGACCAAGTTTGACTACCATTAGTGCGTATGTATGGACAGACTGGTGCACATACGGATACATCCAAGTGCAAAAAAGCGCGAGGCGTATGGCAAACGGCTGACTCTGAAGTGTGTAACTGGCTTTGTGGAATCATATCGGACTATTGTGGCTATAGGTCAGACTCCATTCACTGAGGTCAACCGAAACTCGATTTGGTCTAGAGTTGGTCTGTGAGCGTGTTTGGAGAAGTGAAGGCGATGTTTTAAAGGGTAAAGCCTTCTCATCGGCATCACTATGTACCGACAAAGGAGCGCTGAAAGGGTGTCTTACTTCCAAACAATTCTCTCTACCTTTCAAAATGAGGTAAAAATAAAGCAACAGTTTTTTTATGCGGAACTGTGCGTGCAATTCTGCACATGCTGTGATCTGAAACTCTGCTGAAACAGCCACTAAAGCATTTAAATATGCATTCCAATGCATTGCATATTTATACTTCTTTGTTATTCGCCGTTGCTTTGCACAGAGGATTAAATTCCTATGAGGGGGAAGAACGTTGAAAGGAAAATCAGTGGGCAAAGAATTGCTTTGGTGATGGGCATCGATGTTATTTTCGGAATGTTGCTGCGATGAAGGGATAACCACTTCCTCCCGTAAGATGACTTCCTCAACAGTAACGGGTAGAAGGCAATCCGGCTTTACTGGAACCATGGTATAGGTTTCTTCAAATAAGCTATACTACCCAAAATATTACACGGAAAACCTATGAATTTAACCAGTATTTTTCTTTGCTAATGGTGACGCCTGCTATTCGTAGAATTTCTTGAAGAGATGAGCGAAGGTTAAAACTTTCCGTTTGGTGAGCTAATGATATTATAAGCTAACAGAATTTTATCTGAGCCTAGATTACGAAACAATCAGATTTTGTGGAGGCGAAAAGTACTTAGAGATCATTGACGATAGATGACGAGAATGAAATTTAGCACATGAGGTATCACAGCAACAATTTGTTGCTTTATAAATGAATAAGAACGTTTAGTTAGACTGATTCATTGAAGTATTTCTTTTAATCGTAGAATTGTGCAGCAATTTAATGAAGAATTCATAGCGACAATCCCGACGGCAAAATTACTAATATGCCATCATATGGTGAATGAGTGAGCAGCCTGCTAGAAGGAAAATCAGACTGGAGAAAAATATTGCAATTGTTGAAAAAGACAACATACGAGCATCAAAAACACATAGCACCGATTCAAAATGACCCTCGGGGAGGTTGTTGAGGTCGTGCATTTTCTTATTCCCACATCGCTCATAAATATTTGTTTACTTGTAATATTTGGTTCACAAACACCGTATATATATATATATATATATATATATATAATATATACATATATATATATATGGAAATTGACGAAACCATAAAGGTATATTAAACGAAACATGTTCCTTACAGTTTTTCACATTTTCAGCCCTCTTCATTTGTTCACCCTTCCAGCTCTCTCCTCCCTCTCCTCAGCTAGATAATCCAGAAGAGGCCGGATATGTAAACATTTCATTCAAGATTCGGAAAATACATACACATTGCGTTTTAAAAGTCTGTCGACATATATAAACGAATTATCTATTGAAGTAGCTCAAGTGCATTAATTCTATAAATGTTCAGTATGGGTATGATCGCAATGAAAGATATATCCGTTTTCTGCATTGAAGTGAACGTATCCTTGCAACATTGTTGCTAAAATTTTTCTACGAATTCTGCGATATAATTTAGGTGAATGGAGTTCTCTCATGACAAAACGATCATAATAACACGGAGTTGTGATGCATCAACTTCGACACATTGCAAGTGGGGGGAAAGGGGAGAGGGAAGAAGTGGTTAGATGCTTGTTGATTTTCTTTATCGGATGAATTTTTGGAAGAGTTGAAGTAAAGTGACACAAATAAAAAGTTTACTAATCAAAAAGATGAAAAACACCAATTTAGCATTAAAATCAATCAACTTTTTTTTTTCATTTCATTGCTGAGAAACTTTTATTATTTTCACATCTTGATACATGGCCAATTTTAAAATTTTCCTCTTTATTAGTATTCACCACTCAAGCACTAATTTTCCTCGCTTATTTTACATACTTTGGAAATGCTTATTTTCATCGTCTTCAACTTGTTTATCTTTCTTTCCTCTCTCTCCTCATCCTACCTTTCCACCTACTCCTTCTTCCCTTCCTCGCTATTATCTTTCTCCTCTTTATGAATCTCTCTCTCTCTCTTCTTCTCCCCACCCTTACAGGCTCATACTGTTGAAGATCTAAATATTTCCAAACCAATCGATTTCAGGTCATCGGAAAGTTGAATGGGCGCGAAAAATGAATGCCACAAATTTGAGCATATAAAAACGATGTTTTGCCTAATTAAGGAGTATTGCGGCACTGATGCATAGCGACATTTGTTATACTCACTTTTCAGATTTTTAATGACAGTTTGAAGCACCACTAATTTATTGCGTAGCTCGTTGAAATTATAAAATCCGAAAAAAAAGCTGAATCAATGGAATTTTATAGAGACAAATATTCCATAAACAATAAAAGATTTCGTTTAACTATGAAGCCATAAAATGGTAAAAAAGATTGAATATTTTGAGAGAAATTCTCTTCTATTCACTTAGTAAGATTTCTGCAAATTGGAGAAGCACTGAGATATCCATTGGCTATAAGCAAAGCCAATCCTTCAATGAATTCTTTTTTGAAAGTTTAAAAGTACGAAAATGACAATCATCATTTTTGAAAAAGATATATGAAATAAAAACGAGATATTTTAGATGATGTACAAAATACATAATGGTAAAAGAAATTAATATATATATATATATATATATATATATAGGAGATATTAAGAGAATATGTAAACAAAAGAACTTAGAATAGCGAATCACAAATATTTATATCTGTGAATTTTGGTACATATATTACAATAAAATACGATTGCAATTTGAGGTCGTAACTTTGGCAACTTCATAAATTAAAGCGAGATAATTTTGCACATTCTATTGGCGTCAATCGTGAAGAACGGCTAAAGGAACAATTAAAACAACATTTTTCATCGTAAACTGATTGTCGATTTGTTTTGTTTGTTTCGTTTTGCTCAGAAGTTCCCACGATGCACTCAGAAACTATCTCATTGTGTATGTGCCGAAGAGATTACGATATCCACGAATTTCGACATGCTCAAATTTTGGATACTCAACCAACGAAAAAATAAGCAATAAGCTCCTTGCATATCAGTTTTACCGCTATTCGCTCTAACGTTCTCTTAATGCACGCCATATATATATATATATATATATATGAATTCAGGAGGCTGCTGCGATACATCTTTCCATGATTCTCTCTCTACGTTTCTGCATTAAATCAGAACATGTATTGAAATAATCGCATAAAAATATTTTTGAAGGCATTCCGAATGTCAGACGAATTCATTTTAAGATAATGTTTGCCGTGTTTGATGGATTCAATTGTGAAGCTTTCAAGAAATCTAAAAACAGAAAGAATTCAAAGTGAATTCGCCTCTATCAAATTGCCTTCGATAACGAATTTCAATCGTATCACACAACTAGCAGTTAGTTATTTGCCACCCAAATGCTCTGTTCCGTAAAGAAAACCATTTGCACTTTCCCAAATTTGTTCATTTTGTACATGAAATCGAACATAATTCAATTCCACTGAAGATACAGTAAATGTTTTGAATGACAAAATTGTATGGACATTTACCTCCAATTGAAAAAAAAAAAACGAATTTATTAAACACAAATATCGCTGCATATAAGGGAGAACATCCGATGCAATTTGGCAAAGTGCCCGAAAAACGATCATTCCATCGATCAAACAAGCCAAATGAGTAGCGATAATACGTTGAACTTCCGCTGCAGAAGCAAATTGCTTACGAATACTATCTGCTTCAGAATCTCTTATTTGAGCTATTTTAATCAAAACAGGAAATGCGGAGACTAGCTCCCATTTCCCTCGTTTCCAACATTTATTCTTCATTTATGCCATATTTATACATAGTAAAAGTCTTCTACGATGCATATGCATTAATCTACTTGAATTATATAAGGTAAACATCTGTATAATATGCGGGTTGGAGAGTATGGAAGTCATGCTTTTCCTTGCAAGTAGAGTAGAAAACTGAATAAAGGAACCATAGAGCTAAAAGTGATCTTTTTCTGATAGATGAGAAACAATGTCAAACTGATTAAAAACATCACAAAAAAGTTTCCCAGTGTTTAGAAGCGCATCAAAATTATGTATAAAAAGGTCGAATATGTATATAAATCTTCATGACTTTCCAATTGGGAATAGCTCAGATGAACATTAGCTCAATTTTGAACGGTAATAAATCATCCTAATTTTTTGCTGCAATTTATTGCAACAAGTGCAAAATTCAATCAGAATAGAAAAGAAAAACCAGCAAGTATCGTATTAGTGCGAATGAAATCCCAGAGGTTATTAATTTTCCCAGACTTTAAACGAAGGTTTTTTTGAAGGAGATGCTACATTGAAGAGGAGGCTGTTTTTTTGCCCAAAGTTTCAGTGGCTGTCAGCAACGGTATGCAGCACATGTGTAAATATGAATAGGAATAAAAATGAAAAAGGATACAAAAATGCTTACAGATGTATAAGCAAAATGAAAGCCGGAGATTTACTGTGGATCCAGGGATCCATTTCTTCATCTCTTTTAACCTATTGGGGCGCCAATGCATTTCAAAGAGCCGAATATGCGCACTTATTGCAAGTAAGGAAGGGAAAGCAGTGAGTGGTGATGAAAACATGTAAATCTCTAATGTGTAAGAGTGATTGCTTGATATGAGATCGCAACACAAATTCCTATTGGCCAACCGTATGTAATTGCAACGCATAATACGACTTGATGAATTCGTATATGCAATCAAATCTAAGTTCATCGCATTTCATCAACTCTACAGAAGATATCACTACGCAAACAACCAAACTTATTTATCAAACACGCTGCACTTAATAGTATATTCCTTCCTCTGTCAATATATATTATCATCACAGTGAGTTTAAACAACAATCTGGGCCATCAGAACTACATTCTCATGGCTATAGGTGATCTCATAACCTTCAGCCACAAGCATCGTACTTCTATAATGAACATCATTGAATCGAAGATCCACTTGAGCAATAGCTTCCAATTCAGAAACTAAGAGGTAGAAACCTTTCCGATTTTTTTGAAACAAAGACGCTACAGATTGAATGATGGAAACAAGACAGGCTACAAAAATTTCTGCCAATGCAACACTGCGTTCTCACTTTTGCTTATAGACAACAAATCTTTGGAAGATTACTATACGCAACAAATTTTTGGAAGATTACTGTATACAACAAGTCTTTGGAAGATTACTGTATATTATTTCACGTTATTTTAGAAATATTATTAAGAGAACATTCTCAGATGTACGAAATAAAATAACTTTTTCGTCGTATGCTCAAAGATGGAGTTAATTCTTTTCAATGAATGCCTTATCAAATCACTGAGAAAACATCACTAATATTGTATGAAAAGTTTAAAGGATATAAGTTTCCTAGGATCGTCCAGAAGTTCTATCCCAAGATAGCTAGAATAAACATATAGCGTAAATGAATTCCGAAAAAAATTGAAATTTTTTTCAAAAAATTTTCAATCTTTTATATCGATCAAATATTCAGTGCAATGAAAGTTATACTTTTATGGAAATTATATTTCAAAATCATGTTTCAACTTTTTTATTGATTGATGAAATAAGGCAATCGTATCATAAGCATCAAACATCATACACACATAAACATATTTGACGCTATACATTTAGCCTAAAGGGAAAATCTTTTGCTTAAACACAACGAAGAACTGGATTGCACTCCATCATTCGAGTGGTTTTGATAAAGCGATCTTTTATTTACTATGGATTTGCATTAAATGTTCTCAAGAATGTCATTCGAAGCGTTTCAAGCATTACGCTAAATGAGTTTACGTAGGTACGGAATTGACATACATCATGTGAAACAAACAAACGCAAATATATATATATATATACCTTTTATGCAGATATGCAAATTTTACCGATGAGGTCTTTAGATTTCACTGATATGAAGTAAATATATCATTAAGAAGCGGCATTAGTTGATAGTATGATAACAACAGTCATTAACGAAATTGATTTAATGAGTGACTCTTAGCGGTGAAACTTGCCATTATTTCAACTATAGATGATGTGATAAGAATATCTTCCAGACCATAAAATTAGTACGAAAAATTTCATTGATGAAAGATGGAAGGGTGATTAAAATTAATACAAAAAGCTTAAAGCATATTATAAACTTAGTGCCTATTTACTCTGCGGTATTTGTCACTTAATGAGAAATATGCGTTAAGTTTTTGGTGCTAAAATTTTAAATATTGAAATGCACAAAAATACTCAGGAAGCATGAAAGGATAACATACCGTGAATATTCGATGATGTGCTTCTAGCAGATTTGGCCGGTGATAGAGATGGATGTATGCTTTGAGTCCTCGGTGATCTTGACGAGAGACTTTGTGCTGTCGAAGTGGATGGTACCTCTAATGCCGAACAAACTGCAAACGTTGCTAATTTGACTGTTTCAAAGTAGCATATTGGAACGTCTAGAATCTCTTCAGAAATTCCCGGTCGAACATATCGGTGAGTGAATACCACTTTCTGAAGTTTTCTTCAAAAAGCTTTTCGTAGGGACCCTTAACTCAATTCCTTTCTTGCGAGATCTCTTTGGCAAATCGTTTCCCAACTTTTCTTTTGGCCTCCTCCGCTGGACTCATCATCGGCAATGCGTTCTGACAACTATCCCCTAAGCATTCGCCAAGATTTAGATCGTTTCCAGTTGGAGCCTTCCACCGACGAAGATCGCTTCCTTACTGCATGCTATTTCAAAGAATAAGAGGCACAAGAAAACTTAGTACGTTATATCTTATATTTGAGAATACTAGCATGGGCGATGCACCTTACCGCTATTAAATAAAGATAACCTCTAATTATTTATTTAAGCATGCCTTCTATGTTTGTTTTCCGATATCCTTCAACAACAAAATATCATTGAGTAATCTTCCTAAATTTTAAGGCGCATTTTTCTTGTGATGTCACCCATTTGCCTTGGAATTGCTTTAACCTAAGCAAATACTAATCAAGAAGGAAGTGATTAGGTCTCCTCTGTGCTGCCAGGATACCTCTCATTAGTGGATCTATCAATATTAACTGCTGCAGCTATTAACGCAGCTATTTAACTTGTAGACGATAGCACGAGAAATTCACTGCGATATAGCTATGTTCGCCGGAGAATTGCCAAAAGCGATTTAAGGAAAGTCGTTTGATGGATATTTCAGACGGGATATTCGAGAAGAGCAATATTAAATTAAAGTGGCATGAATTAACTTTGCTTACATGCTGATTGTTGATGTTGCTTATCATCGTTGAGTTGTTGTGTCGACAACGAACGTTTCTTTGCGAAATTACCCGCATCAGGTGAGAGGAAACCTTTCGACCTGTTCAACTTTTTCGTTTCATCATCTATGCTATGTGTTCGGCACACCGATCTGAGATAAAATTGAACTGAATTAAAGCCGAATAGAAGTTTTTTTTATAAATTCATATATTTCTTCGCTTCGTGCATTAATCCAAAATAAACCATTTTCCAAAACTTTTATATTAGCAGATTTGAAGAAGCGCTTGCTTTTCAACGCCTGAGAAAATGATTTACTGATTCCTAATCACATAGTTCTATATTCACTATGAAGGGCTTTCTTTCATAAAAGAGTGTTATAAAATATTATGCATCCTTGAACCTTTCATTCTGCTTTAACAATGACCGAAGATCAGTTAAACAAACTGAAGCAATCTTCGAAAAATACAGGGAAAAATACAGGTTGCGAGAAGAGAATAGAATTTGTTTAATTAAAGAGTTATTATTATCGCACTTTATTAACCATACAACAGCGGAAGCACATGTAAGTGTGCATGCGTTTGGGTGTTTGCGTTTCCGGTAATTTCAACTTTGCTGATCAAAAAATCTGTAGATTTTTTCCGTTACCATATTTCCCATCAATTCACCGACTTCGAAAGGAGCTAAAAAAGAACGATCAAAAACTTACACGCATTTTACACTTCAAATATTCCTTTTTATAAAAAAAGGATTCAAGCAAATAGGATCCATCCTAACTAATTGAGTATGAATAATAGGACACCGAAGAAGTTTGAACATAAATGCCATTTTGCAAATTGCACTTTATGCACGTAACTTGTTGGAACCTCTTGGATTAATAGAGGGGGTGTTAAAGGTATATGAGCCTTTTACATTCTTGACACATTTCTCCCCCACTTAACGTTTGAAATCGATTGAGTACATTGAAAAAAAAAAAACTTTGAATTTTTTGATCACTCACGGAATTTTCTTCACGGTGATTTCGATAATCTGTGGTGATCGTTCAACACAACTATAAGAAGATCTTGAGATATTATCGAAATTCGGCGTACTGATCTCACTATCTTCAACTGAAATCGTAATTCGTCATTCAATAACTGAACAATAACGCGACTGTCTTATAAGTGCATTAGTTAGTAGGGGGAAAAAAAATTATTCCGTTCTAATCGAAATTCTTTCCTAAATTTCACATTGTTATTTTTCAAGATTCACGACTTATAACACAATATGTATCGACCTAACAATGTTATTGGTTAGTTAAGGTTTGAATTCTCCGGCAAATCAGGGTTAGAATAAAAGAACATTCCAAAGAAGCCATTGAACTAGTTCTATCATGGCAACGATCCTCACAGTGTTTCGTCTTGCAATTGCACACGCCACAGCATTATCCTCATTGTTTGTTACAAATAGGGATTATAATTGATTAAGAAGATATTTGTGCGAATGTGCAAAGCATTAGCATTTAAGAAGTTAAATGTGGTTAAGAGTGCGTTCGATTTGCAATGAAATGAAATAAGTGACGTGAAATAGATAGAGGAGGAGAATAAATTTTCTATGTGATCAATCAATTGAATCGGATCGATGCCATTCTCTTAAAACTTACTTATCGTTGGCGATAAATGTAATCTTAATAGTGCGTTATTTCTCGCTGAAATATTTCAAAGCAATTAACGGATAAGAGTATAAACTATCTCGTTCTCAATAAAACTTCGATGGAAAACTTGAATTTTTATGGTTTCATGAAGAATCCTTTCAATGTATTTCCCAAAAAGTTCTTATTGCAAAAATCCATTCTAGAGAGATGAAGTCTTTGCATACTAGATCTTTTCAAGAAGTTCAAAAGTTTTGCAATTGTTAATCAACGTGTCATCATAGGAAGGTGCAGTTGACGATCTTGCGTAACCAAGACACTGACAAGTGAATCATGCTTGTATCATGAATCCATTGATTTTAATCATCGTTAGGTACCACCGGAAGTATTACCGCGCTCTGCATTTCTTATGCTTTTTGAGATGGCTGACTCATACCAGCAACAACCTAGAATGATGACGCTAATGTACCAAAAAAAAAAAATCAACAAAATCGTGATGTTTCAATCGAGAGTTGATTATCAAAGTGTATAGTAGTTCAACTGGTTGGATTTTGTTATATAATTGAAATCGGTTGATATCGTTTCGCCTTAAGGTAAGTCATAAGTCATTTCAAACATCTATCATATGAGGATATTCAAGCTGAAATAAAGTAAAAGAAGTTGATAGTTTAATGCGGCAAATGGGTTTGCTCTTCAATATTATGATTACGCAGCGTTTCCAATCGCCTCTTTAACTACAAGGGGACATTTTCACATTGCTTTTCGAGGATTCGAAACGCGAAAGCATATTTTGTGCTGATTCCTGTAGAAAGCTTAAAAAATATAAAAGAAGCAAAAAAAATGCCAAACAAAAGATACAAATAAAAACGATTTTGGAAAAGGAAAACGCTGCTAAGTGGGTAATGATTCAGATCGTCTTCGGATGTTTGACCCATTCGTTTCTTCAGAAATCAAAAATTATCTGTAAGCATTACGTGAATAATCCACATTTGTAAAATATTACTTTTCAATTTACATTAAAGTCTTCTACTCGAGTACTTAATTTCAAAGAAATCTGAAATGCATTTGTGTTGAAAATGGACCGCGAGCAACTTTTTTCGTGCTATGCCATGCCTTACATTCGAGATATCAACAATTGCATAGCATTCATTATTTCGGATTGAATTCAAATTTTAACTACGCAAATGCTTGGAAGTCTTTTATTACCTGGTGTAAAAATTTCGCTGCTTTCATTGATTCGAGGTGTCGAAGCACCGATCTCAAGTTGATCGAGTGTTTTCAGTTTTGGGCAATCATCTTCGACAACAGTCATCAATTTTTCGGAAGCCGACGAGTAAGAATCGTTGGATACATCGGAATCAGGATCGAAAGTCTCTGTCACTAAAACCATACAAAGACGTGACTTGCTTAGTTTCAAGCAGGCTTCTTATGCTTGAGATTTTGCAGGAGAAGCACCGAAAAACTGCTTCTCACGAGTTGAGCTTTATGAATCAAGCTATCATAACTTCAAATATTATTTTCTACTTTCGTATGATAGCCGATTTGCGCATAATACTTATCGTAGCTTATCGTTTTTCTCTTCATTTAGTGGTGCCGTCTTTACACTCTTTTATTTTTCACGCTGCAAGTTCATTGAATAATCGACTATCGAATTAACGGCAAAGAATAGAGCTTAGCAGCTTTACGGAATTAAAAAAAAAAAACTGCAATTATAGTGGGTAGTGACTATTTTAAGGCGGCACAAGTTGAACGGCACCGTTAAAAAAGTTGCATTTACGGATCATTTTTACTTAATTTAGTTGCTGTAAGTATTGTTTCACTTAATTGCCTTCTGTGAATCGATCCGTAAATGCTTTTTGCTTTTAATTGTTTGAATACTTTTTTAATATGTTCTTAAAATTTTTTTTTTCTTTCATTTATGTGAATTAATGTGGTAACTAATTTCATTTGCCACTCTACACGATAGAAATTTCAATTCGAGGATATTTTTAATGGTGGACAAGGTGCTTAGCAATGATTCATCTATGCAGCTATTCGCAGTTTTTCTGGAAAGTTCAGTAAAGTTAGGTTACTCTATATACTTTGAAATGAACGGATTAAGAATATTTGAGCGATAGATCAGTAAGCATTTTCAAACTCTACAATTAGGAAAGATGGCGTTTTTAGTCAAGAGGAGAATATGCTAAAAAGAACGTCATCCTTACGGAAGAATCCAATTTTGAGAATCCTTTCAACTACTTTATGCCTCCTTCCTCATTATCAACACCGAAGATCTTTTGAAGAGGGTGAAAAACCAAAATAGCAAACCAGAGGCAACATTCAGAAATTTCGACGTCATTTTGTGTGAAATTCCACCGGAAATGTCAACAAGAATAAGTTGTATTCATAAACCTTCAGCACTGAAATACTTATGATATAATAAACAGTGACATTCCGTTAAGATAATGAAAGATGCAAAAATGAAAGAAAATTCAAGTGAAAAATTTCAGAGCATATTACACATTAATTTCAAAAGCATGGGAAAGTAGCTTTTGCATTTCGCTGAATTCACCGACGAGAGTGGCATATTGCCAGCGAACAATGAATACGCAGACAAACGAATGGACACTGGAGCAGACCTGCGAACATAAAAAAAATATACATATAACCTTATGCATAGGCATAACAACTGATTGCGATCTGCAAATGCATATTTGCAAGAGTTCCTAAACAGCTAGATGTGAAAACAGTTCTTGCACTGAACAGATGCGGTAACGATCTTATCTAAATGCGACGGTTACAGCATGCAAAACAAAATCTGCTGGTCGTTTTTTTTTAAAGTAGCTTTTGCATTTCGCTGAATTCACCGACGAGAGTGGCATATTGCCAGCGAACAATGAATACGCAGACAAACGAATGGACACTGGAGCAGACCTGCGAACATAAAAAAAATATACATATAACCTTATGCATAGGCATAACAACTGATTGCGATCTGCAAATGCATATTTGCAAGAGTTCCTAAACAGCTAGATGTGAAAACAGTTCTTGCACTGAACAGATGCGGTAACGATCTTATCTAAATGCGACGGTTACAGCATGCAAAACAAAATCTGCTGGTCGTTTTTTTTTCTGCCATATATTCGCTTCATACTCAATCTTTACTATAGGCAATTACTGCAATAAGTTATTGAGTATATTCTATCAAATGGTGAAAGGAGGCTAACCTTGCATCACAGGAGCTGAAGCAGGATGAGCGGAAACTGATCTCCGCATCGAACCATTTGGAAACGCATCGGGTGCTGAGCAATTTGAAGAAAGTGAACGTTTTGCTTTAACCTCTTTCGTGTGTTGATTGCCCATTATGAGTTTGACTTCTATTTACAACGATTTGATGAAGTGATCGTTGCGTTTATCCACAAATATTCATATATTTAAATTTATCTATTCAAAAATTGACCAATGTGTGACCCCTGAAAGAAAGATGCTGATATGATTACTCAATAAGAAAGAAACATATGAAAAAAATCTCAATGGCGCCATACGACGTTCCTCGGCCTTCACTATGTAAAATGCATATCGCAATATTTAATGAGTGATTCGAACTGTTCACGATATCGATGAGAAATTCCACACATCAGCGCTTCAGAACGGGGCAATCTGTGATTCTATTAGCTACGGCCAAAATTTCGCTTTATTTAGATGCAGATTCTTTGGATTTCCCAAATCAATACAAATTTCAGTAGTTTCAGTTTCAGAAGTATTGTTTATTTTATATGCACCGCTTTATTAATCCTATTTTTGAGAAAATCCACCCCCCCCTCCCTCCCCCCAACACACTCAATGAAATAAATAAATAACAATGGTTGGTGTTTAGAAATTTTCTACTCAAAATCCTAATTTTCATGGCTATGAACAAATTTATTCCATATAAGCGTAGAATTTTTTATAATAGTTGCATGCGTTAGATTTTACAAATCTGGAAAATCTGAATTCAGATTGTAATTTATAGCGTTTTCTTTTCGTTTTTGCACATGATTGCAGTGGCATTTTGAAATAATTAAAGGCGTCCTGGTATCGCATCTGGAAATTTCCAATATGAGATCACTCAGCAGAGAAATCGAAATGCTAAAAAAATGATAAATACTTTTATTCATCTCGAAATGAATTCATCGAAACAAATTTATTCGCTGAAATAAAATCATCCCGAAGCATATAGCAGCCGCGTGGCGCTCGAGATAAAGTGAATGAAGAAGACAGCAATAATGAGAGTTTTATCCAGCAAAAATCATATATATGAACGCTATCTGTCTCTTTTTCTGTTTGTCATAACTTTTCTATCTGAACATTGCCAAGAAATCAAGGGACGCATGACTTTGTTGCAATGTAATAGTCGATATAAGGAGGCTAAACGGGGAAAAGGAGAGGAAGAAGGAGTGGTATCGCCCAGACGACCAGGCGATCAGACGATCAGAGGCCACTCACATTTTTAGAAATTTGCCGAGAAATTTTAAATCTCACAGGTGCTGTTCAAAAGCATTTGTATTTATGAAAACAGCTATCAAGTGATAAGCAGAGAAAGGATTCCATCAAGCAGCTCAGACAACACATTTAATTTGAAAACATTGTTTAAAAATTTTCAACATTCAACTTTTATTGCAATGAAAATTATGACGTTTGGATGAAAAATGAAACATTCACACCGAATTACTGCCTAGACTTGTAGATCGTGCCAAAAATATTGCAATTCTATATTTCTTGTCACAATGTAACGATCGGGCTGGATTTAAGTATGATGAGGTGAGCGAGGAAAGGTTCTTTGTTTCTGTGGTCAAAAAATATCCCCACTCTTGAAACAACCTCTCTAAGATAGTCTTAAACATCGTATGCTTTTTATATCGTGTGCAGCTAAATTAATCTGAATCTCAATATTTTTCTTATCAATAATGAGCACTTCTCTGGATACACCTTCATTCTGAATTCAAATTTTAGTGATTTGGATAGAGATATCGATTGTTGAGAAAGCGTAAATCTCATGAATAAAAACTAGTAAGTGATAAATGATTTATCATAAAGACAAATAAATGCTTCGACAAAACTTATAGCATAGTCTAATTGAGACACAATCATTGCTACACACTAAAAATGTTTCTACATCAAAAACTCTGATGACGTCATTGAGAAGTCGCAAAAAAAATTCATCTATACTAAGTTTCATCAATTAACACTTATTTACGTACGTCATACGTGAAAAAGAAAAAAAAACGCTACTTAATAGAAGGTGACAACTTAATGCATAAAATAAAATCACGTTACGTGACGTATTGCATTCAAAAGGTAAGGTATTATGAAGCTTCTTAAATGGTAAAATCAACAAGTTTGGCATCAATTAACGTGGGAAGCACAGCATCTTTGATCCCCTTTATTCACGTGATGGCAGACAGAGTCTACTTCACGGAGTTGCGTGTAAAAAACTTTCACCTCAGATGAGTGTGAAATTCATTTGTGTATTGTTATCGCTTATCTATTTTCGTCTTTCAGCGCAATGAGATTGTTTCGGTGTGTGGCCAAATTTCTTTCATAATTTTTCAGATTCATTTTTCTCGACATTTCTAGTAGGCGAATGTCACGGCATTTTCGAATGTTTTCGAAAATTCGGGTTCTTATCTGTTTATTCAGAATCGAGTATTCAAAGGTATGGGCTTTCTCTTTTTTCGCCTCAATCGTTTTTCGAAGCAGCTTACGCGCATCATTTGATATTCTTTTTTCTGCTTTGTTTGGCTGTTTTGATTCTAACTTTTAATGGTTTCATTCAGTTGATTCATGAACGACTGATAGTCAGTGTTTATATCTCCCACAAGTACTCATTTGCGACGTTCTACATCGGCTAATATTTTTCCTTCCTCAACTCTAAAAGGTAATGCTCTTCTTCTATCTTTTGGTGATGTTATTTTCAAACCGAAGTGCACTCTGGCTCGTAAAAGTCTTCTGTGATCGCTGCCGCCGTTGAACAGTGGAGCTACCTCTACGATGCGAAGAATCCGTCGCTTTTCGTCAGGATGGAATCAATTTCATTCGTTGTTTCCGCATTGGATGAAATCCATATTTTTCCTTCCTCAACTCTAAAAGGTAATGCTCTTCTTCTATCTTTTGGTGATGTTATTTTCAAACCGAAGTGCACTCTGGCTCGTAAAAGTCTTCTGTGATCGCTGCCGCCGTTGAACAGTGGAGCTACCTCTACGATGCGAAGAATCCGTCGCTTTTCGTCAGGATGGAATCAATTTCATTCGTTGTTTCCGCATTGGATGAAATCCATTTCAATCCATGTGAAGATTTCTCCCAAACCAACTGTTTCCGATGTGATATTCCCAGGTCCTGCTAACAAGGCTAAACGCTCTGTACTGTCCTTTCAGTCACCACTGTCGTACTTCCCCAATGAGAATTTCTTGTTAATAGTCCGTTAATGAATCCAAAGTGTGAGTTTTTTTTTAGTTGAAATGTTCACTTCTTGAAGGGATGGATCAATAGATATTGTGGCATAATTTATGAGCATATCTGTATAAGATTTGATTGACAAGATATGAGAATCGAATTTCGTGCTGGTTTCTGCTGCTTCCTCTCTCACTTAATTATGTTGGGAAGTACACAATGGAAAAAATATGCCCTAAGGAGAACGGGAATTGTGCTATCTGTATTTGCATCTTGCTACACAAATTGCAAATATCAAGAAGGAGACTATAGAATTTCACGTTTTAGACCTTAGTTAATTTCCAGAACAATAGTGCTTATATGGCAAATGCTGACATATGGGATGATGGGTATTACGATTCCAAACTGATGAGGGAGTTGGGATACCTTCATATAAGGGACCTAAGAAATAGTGCAAAGGAATTAAACTAGCCAGCAAATACTCATTTTCTAAAGCTTCTTCCTCTCACCTTTGAAAAATTTCAGCTTGCCTCGCTCGCCCTATTTTAAGAACTTAAACTCGATGTACTCGTATCGCCTTAAGAATGTCGGCCTGCTTCGACCTCACGCGGCTTTCAGGCTGCTTGAGAATGAGTTGGAGGATTATCTTATTTGTTTTACGGCTATCACAAAATTTTTAGAACATGCAATTCAACCATTTCATGCTGTAAATCATACATCTCAAAATTTGTGAGACATGCTTAAATATCTCGAAAATTGTATTAGAAATTATGTTAGAGATTCTCTGTATTCTCTTTCTCTCTTTCATCGTTCTCAGTGAAACCTGTAAGAGAGTTCGCTAGATAGCTTCAGAAGGATGCAAATTAATAGCATGCAAGCGATTTACGTCAAAGATTGCTAATAAAAAGAACTCATCTATTTATAATGAGTAGATTTGTGTAAATGCTCTTCATTTATACTCTCATCATCACCTCAGCAAATTTTATTGAAAATTAATGTATATAACGCCAATTTGCAGACTTTTTTATTTAACAAGCCAACAAATAGTCTCATGGAAAAGTTCAATGCATTAGGCATAATCTAAAAATATGAACGAAAATTGAGAATGAGTTGAAGGATTATCTTATTTCTTTTTCGGATACACTCATAGTGGAATTTTAGAGACCACATCGGAAAGAGTAATGGATGCCTTGATATAACTATCTGAATTCTGAGATGGTTACGCTCCTCAGTGACTAAAATTTTATGCAACGAGAAAAGTAACGCCCTCTTATGTCCATCTATCAGTCATATGATACACAAAAAAATTCATAAAGCAGTAAGAGATTTGCATTCCACTGATCAAATTTTTAATCCTTATATAGCGATAATATCTGTTATGTGTTGATTTTAATGAAAATATTTACAATACCATCCACTGAACGCAACAATCTATGTGAATATTTATTTTTTGAACGTTTCATAAGATATTTCAGTTGACTAATTATTTGCTGTTCATATAGTAATGACGATAATGAAATACGAGTAAACAATAACGTGAAGCCTATTACAAGTATCAACTGCACATGCATTATGGATCCTTTTTTTGGTAGATGTTATATCTGTCGTCGAGAAAATGTTTGACAATATCTTTGTGAGTGCTTCTGATGTCAGAGAACATTATTAGCGGAGTTGCGATTTCTTTCATGTGAAGGCAGTTTGATTTCAATTGTTTAAAGGGAAGATTTCAATGTGGCCAAATTGTCGGATAGCAAACGTTTTGATAAATAAGCGCTAATTAATGAAGGATGTAATTTCCTCTCAAGTCTTAGGTAGAAAAAAAAAATTGATTTGTGGCTTGAATATTTTTTTCGATGATGACGCTGAAAGGTGCGAAGATATAGATGAAAAATTCTTATTTTCCCCTTGTTTGAATTTAATTTTCATGCTCCTTTTCCTTTCTACTTTCCGTTTCATTTTCTCCGACTTTTCTTTTTCTCTTTCTTTTTCACTTTTCCTTCTTGTTCCTCTTCCCTCAAAACTTGAGACGTAAAACAGTTGCTAATGCAGAAATGTTAGTGAGCATATTATTCTTGTTTTATCTTGATGAGTTCGGTGAAATTTGTCTATTACCTTCAACAATGAACACAACCGGAGCCCTCGTGGGCGGCGGATTTGATACAGCGAATCCCTCATGGGACGGAAGATTTTTTTGATCAAGGACCCCCATTGCGTAAATGGCGAAAAATTCCGAACCATCATTCTTCACACTTTTTAGTTCTAAGTGCGTTAGCCACCCTCGTTCCCCATCTCCTTCCTCAGTCCGTTTCATCCCTTCCCTTCTTTCTGTTCTCTTTAGCCCTCACCACCTATGCTTGCAATAACAGCCTGCGGAAATTGCACATAATAAATAAACAAATTGAAATATACATTTGCTTGGGATTGAGTGAAACGAACCGCATTTCTAAAACAAAAATGCTATTCTGATATCAACAAAACCAATAAACAATAAAACTCGGTTGAATTATTAATTACCTCTTCAAAAAAATGAAAACGCATATATACTACGAACTGAGAGTGAGCAAATTATTCGCATGCAAAATAATTCCTACAAACGAGTAAAACGATTCAAGTAGAAAGTAGTGTGATAAAATTTCACTGAATTAGACTGCAAATGGAAGCCATAATTATGGAAACGTGTATAAGTTTACATGAAACCTATTTTAGGGATTTATTTCTTAGAGGTTCAAATATATTGTCTTTCAGACGAATGCCTACCTATATACCGGCTAGTTGATTGCAATATAATGAGAAGGCAACCTACTCGTTGCATTATTTGCAAAGTTACATCATAAAAAACAAAAGTGCATTTTAAAGGAAAAAGAGAAAGTGAGAGTTCTTGAGAACGCAATATTTATTGATGAATATAATACGAAGGCATTCATTTCAAAAATGCATTGCAATTTGCACCTCAATGAATAGAGGCGTCATAGTGAAACACTTTTCATGCATTTTTGAACCACGCAAAAGTATTGAAAGAAACAGACAAATAACTGCAAGAGAAATGTTGCAATCGATGAGTGAAACCTAATGAATGCAATATTCCAATTAGTCAAAATTTGCAATTATTAACGATATTGCAATGTGGAAAAGATTGCATAGTTGCATATAAGTATTCGTGCATCATAATTGACAATAATAAATCGCTCGTCTTAGTACTAGGCATCAATCCCTCATTACTAATGGACGCTCTTTAATGCATTTAAATTCATAAGTCTCAACACGATAGTATCATGAAAACTTGCTTTTACAGTAAGCATTACAGCAGTGTTCCGTTTTCGCGTATGCATATCTGCATGCCTGTAAGTATGTGCAGTTATTTCGATTGAGGTATCATTTAAGTTGGAGTTACAAAAGTTTGATTTCTATAGTACAGATTATGTGTATTGAGCAAATAACCTCAGAGAAATTATGGTCATTTCAGCAAGCCTAAAAATTTGCATTCGTTTACTAAGAGGTTTGAAAACATTGGCAATCTATGAAATTGCTCGATGCGATGAGTGAAACGTCAACAGCTCGTATGGTACTAACGCTTTTAATGTGCTCCTACAAATGTATAGAAATCCCACTATGAAAACATAAAGTGTTTGAATTTTCAAAAGTCTTTAAATAATTTAGTCGATGTGACGCCTAATGAGTGCAAAAATGGCATGCAAATGAATCGAGGACTATTCATATCTTTGATGTCGATATCAGATGGCATCCATTTCGTTAATATTAATATGTGCAATACAACTTTCACACACCAACGAACAACGCACAATACTCTCATACACAAAATTTCGTAAGCTTCGTGTGAAAATTGCTTTCTCATGCCTCCTCTCTAATGTGCTTTTACAAATTTTGCAGAGGTGTGCTATGGTTGCATAATGACTGTGCGAGTGTCTGTCTATGTTTGTCTGTTCGTCTGATCGCTTGATAGTTTCAATTCGCAAAATTAAAAAGATCCGCAATAATGAAATGGGGTGGGTATAGTCTAAGTCATCAAGTGACAGCATCCAATCCCAAGTTTCATTCTAACCTTTCGTTTTATCCATAAATTATCGAAAGTAAAATCCGCTGTTATCTACGATGATGGCTAAGAGTCGATTACGTTGTCTAATCAACTATGTGTATTCCTAAAGTAAACTACTGTGTTGAAAATATACGAAACCAATTGTTTGCTTAGGAAAACACATTCAAAAGAATTTTTCAGTGCTTTCACACAGTTTGGCAATCGTTTTGACAGGTTAAAAAGTATTGCGCACGTCGTGCCAATCTCTGTGATACACGTTTCCACTCATTTGTATTAATACAACAAGAACAAAACTTGTTTTCGCTTTTGAAAGAACATACTGACCTGTATAAAATTAATGAGATATCCAGCTATTGTGTGCATTGTTTTAATCGAATGGAACTTCTTGATTATGCAATAAACAAAGAGCATTTACATCGAATTAGTTGCTACACATATGGAATATGGATTTACTAGCAAAAGGCATTAGATGAATAGCTTTATTGTTTTCGACTATCAATAATTGCATGTGACTTAGTATGGGACATTGTAAATGCATGAGCATTTTCAGAAATTCAGTGTTATAGCACATTACTTTGCTATGTGCAATGCGTCACATGCCAATAAAGAAGTGAATGTGTTATAGTGACGCAGTTATTCGTTAGCACTTATATTGGTTGCTGGCCAAAGTACTCGAATGTTGGAGATTTCATGAAAGCATCGATGGAAAATCGAAGAAAACAGCTATTTGAAATAAGGAAAAAAGTTGGTGAGATAAAAGCATTACATCAAAAGCTACTTATTCAAACCACAAGTCCAGAGCGGACTAACGTGTCGAGTGGTTTGTTGCAGTGGGCCTGACCGGAACATTAGCGCTATGACCGCATGAGCCAAAGGAAGTGCGTCAGAGGGAGCTATGGCAAATACGACCGAACAAAGGCGTCGTGTCCGGAGCTCTTCAAATCCCGCAAGCGCATGCGTAATCTCGACCTTCTAAAAAAAAACGGCGCCGCACTATGACGCAAACTAAGGCCACCCGACTCGGCTATAATGGGTATATGACATGCAGTGAGTTGACTTGTACTTTAGCAACTGACAGCTGTCCGGCTGACTAGCTTTATTTGACTTTTAGCTCACAAAGATCTCACTCATGAAAGCACAAGGAACCGGATGTTTTACCACTACCTTCCAGGTGCAGCAAGCAAATGAAGATTTCTCTCTCTCTCTATATATATATATATACATATATATATATATATATATATACGTGTAAAATAAGCACCGTGTGATGCAACTGCAAACTTCGAAACAGAATTGGAAAGGACATGGTGCTGCCTCAACCTTAGAAGTGAGATCGACCACATGCTTATCTCAAAGAAGTGGATATGCGTTGTGACGAGTTGTGAGAGTCACCTGTCAGGTGTAACCATCCACCGGTTTCATTGAGGCTGAAGCTGCATTTCTCAGGCAAGAAGATTGGGCAATAGGCGAGCAAGAAAGATATGTAGCACTTACAGAACGACGCAAGAATTCGCATTGCTATATCTCTGATGAACTAGCTCAAAGAATACGGAAATGCGAAGCCAAATATCTTTATGTTCATAGAGGCGCCATCAGATCCGCCATTGAGAAAGCCGTTCAAGAGAAGCTTTGCGCGGAGTAGAAGCCACTTCCAAACCTTGAAACGGCATCGCTGCCCGAAAAATAGTGAAGTTTGGAAGAGCGAAACAAAGAAGGTCATGTATGAGACTACCCCCAGTTGAAGAGAGAATGAAGAGAAACTCCGAACACGGGTATAATCGAAATGTGAGAACCTACGGTCGTTGGGAATAAAAGGAAGCCTATTAACGACTGTAAACTGGTACCATTGGGCGGATTTCAGATTACTTGATGTCAGAAGCTTGAGAACAATCACTGGTCCCCGAAATCTGCTTGATGAGGGGGAGAGATCGTTTGAAGATTCTCTTGGACAAGCAGCGATTAACGCTACCTCCATTGCAGCTAAAAGAAAAGAAAAAAAAATCATCGAAAAGATCGAAAAGTAATTTAATGGGCGAGTAAAATTGCTGTCACAAAAAAAACGAGTGGAATAAAATCACTTAAAATATGCATCCAATTTATATTAAGTAAATGATAAAGCAAATAACGTATAAAACAATTACAATTCAATAGTAAAACACTTACGTGAAATTAAAAATTCAGCATATAAGCTAATAATGATTCGCTAGGATAATAAAGATATGTTGAAAATGAGAGAAATCAGATTTATTAGTTGAGATAAGTTCAATTCTTTAGAGTTCAATTACAAGTAACTTGAATTAAGTTCAAACTGTTCAAGTTCAAGTTGAATTTATTGAATCAAGCCCAATTTATTGAATACTGCATTTCAATTGAGGTGACAGAATGTTTGAAAAATTTCGAGAAAAAGTGCAATGCACTTGTTTGTTAGCATAATATTGGCCTGAATAATATTGAAGGGAAGATACCCTCACTAATTCAGAAGGACGAATAATTTATTGAAAATTCCACATAATCGCAATGCACGCATTCTTAGATTCACTAAAATGTGCCACAATCTAGAAGTTTAAATTTGTTCTCAGTTATCACTTAATCTCACTATTACAACCAGGGTCTTTCTTTCGTTTTTTTCTTGATTGCAGGAGAAATAATGTATACGAAAGAGGGTGAGAGAGGTAAAGAGACAGAGTGAGAATTTCAGAGAGAGTGATATAAAAATAAAACCGACAATTAGTACTATATTCATTGTGGCAGTCAAGAGAAATTAGCCACTATAATCATTTAGAGTTCGCAACAATTCAAATCAATTCATTTGAAATGGAATTTATTGATGTTATTTTCTTCGAAAAATTAGTAATTTTAGAGAGGGATGCAATTTATTTCTTGCTGAAAGCGTAGCATAATGCAAAATATGAAGAGATCTCAAGATTTATTCTATGCAATTTGAATGGAAAGTTGACTTTTTTAAAGTTGTTAGAAAGTTATAAAATATAAAGCGAGTAAAATAAGTGGAAATTTTGGTGTTAGAGCGAACAAGGTGTGCAGAAATTTTGTTGTTGAAGCAGCTGAAGAGAATCGAGAAAATTTAGAGCTGAAGGAACGATAAGAGTAGAAAAAAAAATTTTTTTTTTTCAGCAGATGCAAGCAAAGAGGATAGAGATTTATAGATCAGGTGTGTAAGAATAATTAATGTTTGTCTGCAGTTTTCGCTTTTTTTTCAGTGCTTTTTGATTCCTTCATTGGCAAAGGTTAACAAAAAAAAAGGAGCTACCTTCATCTGCGTTGCCGACTGATGTGCAGTAGATTTATGGGGTGTCCTTTGGTCAGTGAGCTAATCTATGAAAACCTTAACGGGGAGGAGAGGGAAGAGAAAGGGGAGGGAGAAGAGAGGGGGGCAGGTATCCCCATATATGTCAAATAATCACTTCATATGAACCTTTATGAAATGAATGCATAATTGCGTATATTCCATTCTATTGCGCTATGGTGGGGAAATGTGAATTTTTACATTTTTAAATAGGTGATTTTGACTGTTTTTTTTTACTCCAAGTAGAAACAAGAATGCCATTTGTTTTTGAGTGGAATAAACATGCTGCTAGGCAGTCATTGTAATACTCTACAGAATACTCTACAGGATTGATTCTACTGTTAGTGAAATTACAAAAATAGAATTGCTAGCTCTACACCAATAGGGCAGTATGAATTATGAACAATTGTAGTGTTCGTAAAGAAGGAAAAGTGCGACTTTTCAACGCTGCTTCATGATTAAATCAATATGTTGGAGAGAATGCCTATTCTGTTTTTCTTTTTTCTTTTTTTTCCTGAAAAATTTCACGCAATACAACGCTACTTTCCGCTAGAAAATCATAGGCTACAAATATTGAATGATAAATCTTCAAGAAAAAAAAGTAACAAAATGCTTCTACAGGCAAAAAAAAAGAACTTTATAACTGGAAAACTATGCTTTTTCCATTAATTAATTGAGCTAAAAAGTTCATTGTTGAAAAACACCGATTCCTTAATGTAAAAATTGAAACAATTTTTAGTAACTTATACATGTGATGCTATTGATCATTAATTGATATGAGCTGATTACGAGGATCATCGCTTAATTCAAAGAAACTTTAGTGCTCTATCGGTATGGCATCCAACTAAACATATCCAACGGTTATACGATATATCTGTAATCTTTTGATGAAATAGAAGATTCAACGTTCGAATGAAATAAATAAAATCGATAAAATAATTAATTATTGCTGAAGGTCTCGAGCTAAACATATAATAAAATAAAGTAGTTCAAGCATACAGAGAGGAAAACGTCAAATTGTAAAGTTGAATAAAGTATTTATAAGAAAATATATCTATTCTGAGAGCTAATGATATAAATACCAAGCAAATGAATAAATTTCAATGGAAATACGATTCAGATGAACGAAACAAATTGATTTACTTTAAATTAATAAAAGCAGCCACAGGGTGATTTTTATCACTGCATTTTGTTATTCCCAGCAAAAGCTGCAAACTTATTTCTATATAGGACTTCTATTTATACATCATTTATTAGAGGAAGCGATCGACATAGCTATACGAATGTTGCAAAAATTCAACCTTTTTGAAGTCATTGTCATGTTGGTGTCTCTCTCATGGGATGTCTGAAATTGTTTTTTGCAACAAAAAACCAAAGCGCCAAGCAGTCGCGCAATTGGCATTTCCTAGTTAACCCTTGGGCATTAACAAATTAGCGCATAGCGATATTTTCTGAAAGAGATATATAGAACAAGTAATATATAACAAACAGGTATTTGAGATATCAAAAAAGGCACTTCATATATAACAAATAGATCTAACAGATATAAATCTCATTGTTAAATATTTTCCAAACATCTCTTTCTTTTGCTGATAATAATTAAGATATTTTTGTCGCAAAGCTATTATATTGAAAAGATTGAGTGAAATTAGCAATCAATTTGGCACAAAAACATCTCATATTGAAGACTTCATGAATAAATCTTTGCATCATATTTGAAAGAAATTAAATTTTTGACAGTTGCAGGCAAGTTCTTTAAATTAAGATATCAATTAATTTGAGTATTCATAGAGATGAAGAAATGAATAAGAAAATAGATGAACAAAATATGTAGAAATTCTAGTCATGAAAGAGTAAATAATTCTAAGTTTCTATAAAAATTTGTATCAATCTTTCATCACTGCGAAACAAATGAATTTCCAGCGGAAATATTTGACCTTTTCAAAAAACTTCAATGCCCATTTCCTTGTCGCTAAAATAAAACAATGAAAATTTCGATGAAATTTGTAAGGTCCAGTTGATAGTGTGGTAATTACAATTAAACACTTGTACATTTATTTCTACTTTTTGGCATTGTTGAAGATATCGTTGCTTTATTTCACTTGCATTCTCTTTTTGCTGAGTGTTGTGAGGAACGACTGCACTGCGACTCATTTTGCATAGATCGACCTCAGTTTGCTACTTTCATATCAATTGTTATGGCAACTGCTTGGATTGCTGCAATTTGCATCATCATTACTGCAGTTTTTATTGCTTTCCTTAGTGTTAAACAGAAGGAGGAAATGCAAGTGAAATGAGTGATATATTTCAACTTCAGTCATTTTCACCGAGAGGAATTGAACATGATTCTCAATTGAATGCTTCTTCCTTGATTTCTAAATTCATTTCCGCCTTATTTCTATTGTATTTCACCCTATTGGTCTCCATCTACTTAAATTATTGCAACATATTTTTATGTTAATGTTTTGTTATTAATATTTGAACCGTTGTTCCCCTTCTAAATATTTTATGAAATTTACACTTATAATATAGCTATGCAAACATGTGAAATTGAAACTATCATGTAATGCCGAAAATCATTAAACATTTGATTTTACAACTGGCTGAACCCTCCATTTTCAACTTTAGCTTTGTCTTAGCATTTAGATGCAAAATAGCAAATGGACGATCGTTTGACTAGGCTCGCTGCTGCTGGTCTCGCTCGATAGATTCATATGAATATTCTATGAATGGCCATAATAGAAAAAGAAACCAATTCAAAATTAAAAAGTAAAGCGGTGTAAGAATTAAAAAAAGAAAGAAGCAAATATTGAATGCTAAAGGAAAGCTTATCCATTATGCACATTCATATTTTGAAGTGCAACGATAACAAAACTGAACATACGAAAAAATTGAGCCGAAATTTGAAAATTATTGGCACTGAAATCAATTCGAAAATATTCGAAAGTGATTTATGAAAATTTTGATCATAAATTATGTTCATTGATCTATTTATGCGCATCTGAGAGCCTCTTTATGAGATGAAAATCCTCGTGTGAAAAAATGTGTGAAAAATTTATTTCAACAAATACATATACTCATGAAATGAATGAGGCAAAATGTAAACATAAATATAAAAAAAGGAAATTAGAAAAATGTATGACTATTAGCAATTAAATGCGTAAATGAAGATAATATATGTGAAATGCTCGAATGAGGAACGTACACTCAACGGAAGGTATTCATTAAAACTATAATCGGTATTATAATTCTATATGTGGTATATACGGATAAAATAGCAAATAAAAAACAACATTTCTGCTAAGGTCAAATCAAAAACGCCTATATAATTTAATAGATAATAAAATATGCCGATATTTAAATGTAATTAATCACCTTAAATAAATACCATTGCATTATAAATTTGGTCGAAATCCTACGAGTGCATATAAAATATTATCGATGCTTAGATAAGATGCAAACGTATAGTTTAGCTGATTGAGTAGAGAAATTCTTCAACGATCACAACTGCAACTAGAAACTGAATTGAATACGAAACAATGAAACTAAAAAAAATCCATTTTGATTCATCGAAAGGATTATATGAATATTTTTCTCATTCGATAATGCAAAAATACTTCTGCAATCCTATTTCTGCCTTAATCTTGCTTCGAAAGAAAGTGATGCTATTAAAACGTTGAAGCTTTTGTGCTTGCAAATCATCTTCGCAGCTGGCAATTAGAGCTTTCTGTGCCAATAATTGCAGCATTGCACCACTATTAAAGAGTCGCTAGAGTAGTGAAAACATTTTATATACACTTCGAATTTTCGCAGTTTTTGTGGCAAAATTTTTCGAATAATTTTGCTCTATAATTATTGAATGTCTTGCATAGAAGAAACGTCGAAAGGAAATACGTAATTGGTGAATTTTTTGCAATGAATAAAGGGTAGTTGTGAATTCTCTATTGATTTATGAGGCACTAATCTTTCAAAATTCACTTCAGTCTACCCGATCTTTTTGAATAATCTATGATTATGGGGTCTGCACGTATTTTTTCTATTGGATGAATTGTATAAACGGCAATCTTATGACCTCTCAATAAAAAAACTTAAATGTTTCTCCTTCATTTCTGATTTAAAAATATTTATGAGTGAAGTGGACAAAATAGCGTGCAAGAATCATAATGACATGATCAGATTTGCCTGGTATATTTGTGAATTTGCTAAGATTGTTACGTTTATTAGCTGGAGCGAAAAATATATAAGTTACCGCAATAGACGATCCTAATAACCGAAAAATATTGACGCAAAAATGGATGCATCTTCTATGCAGAATAGAAAAGTTAAATTGAATTATTTCGAATTTTTCCACCACTGCCAAGTGATGATAAATGTAAGAAATGTGATCAAAAAAACTCTTAGAGAGGAAATTTTAATGTTTTTTTTTAGTGGAAAATGTCGCCGATAGGTTCCACAAGTTAAATGTTTGCCATAGTAGTAAAGATTTCGCATTTCAGCAGAAATATAATATGATTGTGAATAATTTAATCGATTTAATAGCACTCTAATTCGCATCCCAATTAAAAATTGCAGTGTTGGCATTCAATTACGCAGTCACTAGCTTACCATCAATTACTGATTCAACACTTATATTTACTCACTTCTATAATGAAGTAACCTGTAGAGAATTATTGCAGCAGACTGTAGCATGTAGTCTGTAGCAATTATGTAGACCATTAACCTAGTGCAGCAATTACTGTAGTAGAGAATTATCTTTACTTGTGATTTTCTATTGGCTGAAACCCCTCCCTATTGTGCACCCACAATTTTCTCTCTTCATTCAAGCTCAGGGCGAAATTAATCTAAACTCAAGATTGATTCGAGGTCAGTCATACCTATCCAGGAATAATTATGCGCTCGGTTCATTGCTTTATATTTGTAAGAAAGAAATCGCAGCTACTCAAGAGCATGAAGTATGTAAAAAAAGGGCTAAGAAATATTGGCGGCGTATCATTTAAAAGTGAATAGAGCAAACACAACAATATTCAATGAGCTAATATATTTATTGGTATGAAAGTTTTGAAGCAGTTTTGAGGATGAACGTTCTTATTGCTCTCGCAAAAAAAAGTTGCAATGTAATACATTTAAAACCTCCGAGAGAAAACTCCTCCTCTTCTTTTGGTGTGATTGTTGAATTTCTCTCTTAGCTGTTTACTTTCAGCGACGACTATTCTCAATCAGTTATTTTTACACACATTAAATCGGAAGGGATTGCTTGAAATTGCTGTCGTTATCGCGAAGATTGGCACCAAGACATGCAATTGAAACGATTTTATGAGTAGTCAAATGTGAAACAACAGATCGCTAATAACACTTAGACATGCGAACGTTGACTTCATTCATGATAGAGAATTCACAAGTATGAAGCGTTCAGCAACAAATATTCCAAGTGTCCCAGGTGAATAAGTTTTTTCCCAATCTAAACGATGCATCTGAATACGCTTTAGTGCCTTTGACTATTCAAGTACGTTGCAAGTCAATTCATAGTCCTCTATTAAATAGTAATCCTCTAACAACTCGCAAACGAATCATCTGGAAGGAAAAGTTGCGCATCGGAAGATGAAATTCACTTCGTTAAGCTCTTATTCTTTTTTAATTTTTCATCTATGCAAAAACGTTTTAGAGAAAGTTTGTGCGCGTATATGCAAGGAGATGCATTGTAGAAGCTTTGTAAGTAATGCAGTATGCAATTATACCGGAAATATGGACGTGTGAGAGAATATGCGATAGTAGTTTATAGGTAGAAAGATATACATTGGTACGTAAAGCACGTAGAATGAAAAATGAATACGAGTATTTTTATTTTTGCTAAGAACTTCAGGCCATTAAAGGCATCAGCAGCGTATGCGCAGCCCTATACCGATTCGACATCAAAGTTCAATTCTATATTCATTAAATTAAGCACATATAATCTAAATTACAGCATTCTACTATAACATACACTGGTATATTACTCCATCTCTCCAATAGCGATGCATCTCTATCATTATCTCATACTGTATTCAAAAATGTCACAATAACCACACTCTACACTCATTCAGATAATGCGAAAAAAAGCTTCGTTTCTGTAAGACATTTCTTTTGTTTTTGAGGAAGACATCATTGCTAAGTAATCTGTATTACGTTTCAAAGCTAACAATAGATGCAACAGGAGATCAATAAGGCTCATATGCCGCGCGGCATATGGACAAGTGCAACGATTCACCGCAAAATGAACGTCGTAAGTTCACAATTTTATTCGATTTAGTTGTTTTTAACAATAAGCGGGCATTAAACCTTCGCCATTCCGAAATATTGTCTCTTAACAATGAACGTTCCAATTATATTGGATATATTGGCTCATGACAGTTGACCGTTTTAACTCGATGTTCCCACGTTCGACATTTACCGATAAAAATAATAAATGTTGCTTCGGTATAAATCTTCGCTGAGAATAAAAGCAACCGCCTTTTAGGTGAATTTTTTTCCGTCGAAACAAGCGCATGGGTAATGTTGCACAATTTGTTCCGTTTTCAGTAGCTTTCACAAATCGCTTAGAGGCAACAATTTTATGTGGAAATTGAGATAAAAAGGTAATTTCTTGTAGAAGGCAGGTATTGGGACATGACATCGGAATGGCTTAGCATCACGGAACGACTGATGAAATCATCACCATTCATTTCGCATAATACTAGCCGATTTTTTCTATATTAAGATAACTTGACGCCAATGTTCGAGCTTTTGCATAAACATTAACGGTGGAGCGTTGACGTGTTGGAGTTAGGGGCAACGCATGTGTCAATATGAAATTAGCGCTGAATAAGGCGACGTCGATCGGATATTGCCATCGTTTTATCTTATATGCATGGTCAACATGAGACAAGACATAAATTAGAATAAGGAAAGAGGTAGTCGACGTTCAAAGAAGCGTTTCTCATTCCTGAGAGTCCATGTTCGACAGAAACGTTGCTGTGGCAACGAGGCTAGCGATCGGGCAACGGCAATGTGCCTATGCAAAAGGCAGGCGCTCGGATGAGATGCGCAAAATCCATCTATGAGCACACTAGTTTCGGAGTTCACCGCCATCACCCTCGTGCCCCCCTCCCTCCCTCCCCCTGGAAGCCCCACTTTAACGTGAGTCATAAATTTTAAACCTCAGGGGTCCCCGCCACCAAAAAAATTTCTCGCCCCCGTTCACTTCACTGCATCCGCGTGGCGTTCATTACATCCAAGTAGCAACACGATTACCTTGTATCAGCTTGTACCCCGGTGGTTTTGTCACCTCTGCGAGGGCTGTTAGAAGCGCGAATTCTGCAGTTGCAAGCTGAAAAAAACAAATCTCTATTAAGTCGCAGAACACGAGGAATCTGCGTGAATCGGCGTGTTGGGATGAGAAACGCTAAAAAGCAAAGCGTAGCATACGTGCCATCACAGAAACAACAGCTTATCGTGAAAGATGATATCAATGTAATATGGACACAGTCAAAAAGCATAACAGAAGTCTCGTCGTATGAAATGGAAGCATATCTCGAATGAACGAAAACACTCATAGCGGATCATGAAGCGATGTGGCATAGCGTTAACTCCGGTGGTTTCATCACCTCTCTGTATAATCCACACGGTGTTCAAATAAAAACCCACTGCTGCCGCGATTCCACAGTTTGATGTCCCTCTCCTCCTTTTCTACGTGACTTGGTTCCGATGATCAGAAAATCTCGTCTGCCAGAGAAGTAATCGGATTCGGAACATAGTACCAATTCCGTTCACGGGTACCCCCTTCGAAACATTAAAGCACACAGATGCTATTGGCGATCGCTGCATCTAAGTAGCAAGAGCTTCACCTTGTATCAGTTGTAGGGCTGTGAGTGTACAATCACGGTGAGAGCGAATTTATGGGATTGTAAAAGAAGGGAAGTGAAAAGAAGCGACACCGAGCATATTCTCCTTTAGATATTAGATGTATATGCGTATGCATCTTTAACATAAGGACTATTATTCACTGAATATATTTCGATATATGTAGATAATTCAAATTATATTTGAGGTTCTTATCTAAATGAATGCCTCACAAGTAGGCGGACCAATTGTTTGGTCCCTTTTTATCTGTAATGCTCATCTGATAGTACGCGATATTTAATAAAGAAATAAAGGATTTTGGCAAATAACATCGAAAATCATTTCTGCAATCCAGTAGCATTAGAGTTCGAATTAAGATGTAGCGTGCATAACTCGAAATAGTGACGTATCGACAAGCTCGACACAAATGAATTTTCTCATAGCTAATATCAAGGCAATCGGTCGGTCCGGACTCTCAGTGAATCTGAGTATGGATTAATGCGTTTTTTGAATATTGCTCAGTGCACACTTCACACACCTAAAATAAAGAAGTTTATATCAACTGGCCACCTCTTTCCTCTTCTTTCATACGTTCACTTCATTCGCTGACTCGATTAGCTTCTCCTGGTGACCTTAGAAAAGATTACATATTCGCGTATACTTACCAAAAAACACTATTGAATTCGACGAGAAATGTCGCTTATGGATAAAAAGTTTATTTGTTTATGCATATGGGAAAAAGGATGGCAAAGGAAAAGGCAGAAGGACAAGAGCAGGTTTCGATGCTCCAACACATAGACGAAACTGGGGAAAACTTTTTGAATATCAGCAAATATACCGAAATTTATTCTTCTATTTTATACATGAGAATGAATAAAATCACATATGTTCTTATGTAAGATAGCCCTTCCACCCACCTCCCCCTTCACCAATGACGTTTCGTTATGATATCTCCAATGAATGACTATGTATATGGTGGGAGTTGCCGCTATTCAAATGAAAGTTTTCAGAAGTTATTTGCGTTGATGTGTTTCATAGCAGTATATGTAGCAATGAATGATAAAAGCACTCGTTAGTATTTATATGCTGTATTCGGCAGTATATCAGCAATGCATGACAATAGTCATCGTTATCACGAAGAATGCCCTCATATATTTCCTTAGTAATGATTTTACTAACGATTTCGTTGGAGCAATATGTTCAACAATAGCGAACGATTAGTCTCTCCTTATTACTAATTGTACCCCGCAAATCCATGATTACAATGTAAAACATCAAAGCATAACTGCATCGAATGTCATATGAAAGAAAATACTTTCTGAGTGCAAACGATGTTCGATCTATATACTGTTCCCAGTAGATACTCTTTTCAAATTGTCATCACTTTTAAAACGACCACCTTAGTGACGATAGCGCATGAAGACAAAAAAAAAACTTTAGTGAGAAAATCGAGAAGAATTCCCCTGAGATTAAAGATAATTGTCGACGAGATAATTGACAGATTTACAGTACTCTAGGGGATTTATTGCAATTTTAATGTGGTTTTTCCTCGTATTCGATCAATATTTTCGATAATTTTCAACTTCTACATTTCGCTGGGTGACATAAATTTCTTTGAGTGAAAAGAAAAGTGATAGACTGATTTGTGTTTGGGAAAAATTCATTATAAGATAAAACTAAATGAGATAGTGCCTCCTCAACTGATATGATTAGTTAACAAGGTGCAAATATATTCCATTGAAGGAATTAAGCACTAAAATATAAACTACTTCTTAATTCAATTGCTCCCACATCAACATACAAGTGTAAATTCATTACCTTGCAACTTCTATTTTTATACCTCCTTACTAATCAAAGTTTACCTTCCCATTATTCCATGATCATCTGCTTATTCTTTGGCGATTGTTTAGCGCATCCATCTCAAATAATAACTCTCTAAATTCGGCATAAATTGCCAACGTTTCGAAAACAATCATTCAGCGAGAATTTGGTAATTAAATTGAAACCCTGCTAAAGTAAACTTGCAAATGCGCTATAAATAGCATACAGATAAAATATGCAGCGGGTATTATACAAATTAGCTAATCGCATATAAAAGATAGGTGTGATAAATTACTGATCGGAGTATATAAATAATTAATTCAGGTGAGAGAAAATTTAACAAACCATTTGCAACTCTTTCATCAGTGCTTGCACATTTTGAACCTATCGTTGTTGCCACTCAAAGCAAAACAAGTTGTCGTTGATGCCATTGATAACAATATGCCAGAGATCTTTCAATGCATTGGTCCACAATTAGAAGCGACTGATAAATTCAACCAAAATTAGTGAGGGGATTCAGCATTTTAATATACTTTAATCCCTCTCTCAGATGTGCTGAGGTAATCGATGCTCCTCGTTGAAACAAGGACGTCGGAGGCAACTACATGGATTCGGAAAAGTTATAACTCAGTACCTTCAGAAGGTGATGGCGATGTTTGATGTGGATTTTTTAGATCAGGCCAAGCCCATATGTCATTGCAGAGTGGCTTATATCAGTTAAGAGAACTTGGAACATTAAATGAATCTTCTAGATAAGATACCTTCCATCGACATTACATAGTAAAATAAAAGGGTGTTTTTGGCTAAGGCAGCGCGTCGAGAACAAACGATGTTTTTATATGATTGTTCAAATCAGTTAATAACATCTACTAATATTCAGGAATAGTTAGCTGCATTAAACTGTAACCCTTGAATTGTCTCAATAGGACGCGACGAATTCTCATGCTTTCTAAAGGGAAATTGAACCCTTCTAAGAAGTTCACGCTGCATTCACAAGAAATCTTGCAAGAAATATCCCTCCACCAAGATGAATCCCATTTCAAGTCTTGATTGGCCACGAATTGATCGAATCAACGGCCACGCATATTTATGTGTACGCAAACGCACATGCATGCATGCATGCACTCACGCATGCATGCACGAAAGGAATTACAAACAAATGGATCTCTTCTCCAAGAGAGCAGGAATCAATTTGCGAGATATTTCTTCAAAAATGCGGCACTAATCGTTGCAATTTAATTATGCCAAAATATGAAAAAAGGAGTTATCGAAATATGCTGTAAATGTTTCTATCATAATGCCATAACTTACAGGATGCAACGATGATATTTCAGCATTCGAATATAGCGATAGGTGAGAGGCGAAATTCTGCTCGATGTACAAATGGTCAAAAACTTCTCATCCATAGCGTAATTTCCACACCGATTTCGATAATCCGTCGAAAATATTTCACTTTAACGTTGAATGCAACAAAATCGCATAGTATCACTAAAAATTTTAATCGTCTATAAATTTTAAATTTTCTCTCTCATATTTTCCGTAAAAATTCGCCTGAAAAAAAAAGAAAAAAGGCCATCCTATTGAGATATACGGATCCATAGTTTATGATCGAATCATACATCACAACACAAGCACATTAATAATTAGAAGTAACCCTCTCGTTTAAATAAGTATGTAATGCATGCAAAGAATTTCACTTAATTTTGTGTTTTTTTTTCTTTTCTTTTATTTCACTTAATTTTGTGTTTTTTTTTCTTTTCTTTTCTTTTCTTTTTAAAGCAAGACGTTCGCAATCCGGTAAGCTAAGCTTAAGAAGACAACAAATTTTCACTTATTATTTCACGGAAAACAAACGACGTAATAACTATTTGTAATGATGATTCGTGTTTGACATTTTGGAGAGTATAGGCATTCAATTGCTAAAGAGATATTTTCATTAAATTATTGTTATCTTAAACTCTCAACGATTTTTGCTATACAAAATACAATGGCAGCATTCATACTCCAATCCATTTGTGTAGCTGCTCAACTGTCTCTTTAGTAGGCATCGCTTCATGGAATGTCATACAAAAAAAGTAGAACCGAATGAATTAGACTTTCGAAGAAAACCTCTTATGAGCGGAATAGAATGTTGAAATCTACTAAACTTTTAATTTAAAGATAGAATTGGAAAGCACTTCGATATGAATGAATTAATTGAAGCACTTATACTTGTCATACATTGGTTTTTGAGAAGCAGAAATCTGGGAAAATCTAAGATGTCGAAGTGTAGACAACTATTGAAAAAACGAGAGGACAATCGTATGTTCCCAGTTTAGATTTATGCCAGCGCTCTCCCAATTCGTTCAGCCAAACAAATGCACAATCAATGCTCAATTACGCATAGACGTAACGCACCGAGTGCTCAAATTCAGTTCTTGCGCCATTGCCCTTTCAAAAGATGATCTATGCACTCAAATGCCTCAATATCCCAAGTCATAGTATACAGCGATGTCCCATACCACGCTTTATGTCGATCCATATCGACAATGAAATGTGAAAATTAGTCGCGTATATTTTTCATCGGCTGTCTACTCATTTTGTACTTGTCAGACAACAAAGCAAATGGATGAACGTGCCTCATGAGTCGACGCGATATTCGCTTTTACATCCGCTCATCAAGCTAACCAATTTAACATATTGCCAAAATTATGCAAATACGCATTTCTAGTCTTCCTTTGTGATATGCAGTCATATTTGATGCGTGAGTTAAAAGGAAGTAAAATGTGCTGAATACCGTTTCAATTTTTAGCTTATCACTTTATAAGAAGATTAGCTTTTCTTTGATTCGACCAACATAAAATGAAAGTTCACCAGATGTAAGGACCTATGTAATCTTTTTTTTTTTTTAATTTCAAAAGCCTACAACGCCTCTCGAAGTTGATGCAGCAATCAGGAATCTAACAATGAGAGCCAATCTTAGTTGCACATTATATGCGCCGAAATTCGTAGCTCACTTCATCGGTTCCCAAGTGTATGGATTGATAGACAGGCACATATAAACACCAGCACACACAAGCTTGAAGGCATAACGTCGTTATCATACACTTTTAAAAAATAACTTTTAGAAATTGCTTAAAAGTTGGTCTTTTATAAAAGATCCGCACAAGAGATCGAGCTAACTAAAATATGATCTTTTGAACACTTCATCCTCTCTAACCGGATGGCTAGAGGAACGAATTTTTTAAAGCAGATTTCTTTCCGACTCTATTCGGAGATTTGCTAGCAAGCAGAAGTAGTGCAAAATGCAAATCGGTCATACGTACGAATTGTTTAAATTATTTGGAATTTTTGCAATTGTTTCTCTCTCTTAGTTTATTTTCTCTATATTCATCGAAGAATATCTATAATTCTCTGAGAAAATTCCATTTCAACGTGGAATATTTTATGATGTCATCTATGCTCTAAATTATTCTCCATAATTCGGTTGACTGCAATTTCAAAACTTTTCGAGTTGAATCTATCAGGCAAATAGATATGCATACCGATACAAATGCAGAACGACAAAAGCTGATAAAAAAGGTGCGTAAATATATTTTAATATAAAAGACATAATAAAGTGTACTAGTGTTCTTTTTCTTATAACAAGAAACCAACAGCATTTCAAATGATTAACGTCATAAAAGTTGCTCCCTGATAAACCGCAAAGAACAAACTTTAAATATTCAACATATATAAATGATTTATTTCATTGATAGCAAAACGATATTTTTATTGCTTCAATTAGAAGAATAACGCAAAATTCCTACTACTAACGCCTATTTATGCTGAGAATCGATCTCGATTTAGTTTAGTAGGAGTTTATTATGATTTATGAATGCTTTAGTTATGAATTATTAACGAAGTTTTTAACAGATATTCGATTTTTTTATCGTTCGTTGATCCATGAGTACATGCGCACACAGAGTTAACTGATATACGGAAGTGATAAGATTGGAATGTTAGGTCACAGATTTTCTTATCACCCATCTGAGGACGAGTTTTCTGCCATGTCATTGAAGCAGACAGCTTCTTTCTATTTTCATATTGCGCTTAAAATATTTTATAAGGTAGAGCAGACGGCTACAGATCAAGCGGCAATACGGCGCTGTGCGAAATAAGTCAAAAAAGGCCTCAAGGGCATACGGGCAGCTCAAACGATTGCCCAGCATATCGGAAAGCAAACCTGAGGCAGAATCGGAAGGGTGTAAAAGAGACTGATATGTGCCCTTGTATTTATTCTAGCTTCCAGACTGGTCTAGAGGCCGAGTGGACCTACGGGTGACCGTTGAAGGCAAGAGGTGATCGGTGAGAGCGAAGAGCTCGGCTGCGGGACCGTGCCGGTGATCCAAGCTATCCTCTTCTTCCTTCTTGTTCGTCATTTCAGTTTATAAGTGGGTAAAACTCTTCGCTCCTTATACCTGTGTTGCTTCGCAGTTCACTTGACTGCAGCTGAACTGAGGGCTCAGACCCTCAAGGAGACTTGAATGGCTAGACGAGCCAAGAGGAGCTGACCCTTACAATTTATCAAGCTAGAAGAAGAGAATCACAATAGGTAACATCTCCCTAATTATTTATATCCTATAGGGTAGCAAGATGATAGTGAAACGATAAAGCACTAGGAGAAAGATACCGCCTCGTTTTTGCTTGATATTAGTTGCCCTTCAGCTAGAAAAGACTAGGCGAATAGAGAAGCCTATAAAAACATCTAAACATATCATATTGATTCCATTAGCATTACAGAAATAAAATCTAAGAGGTCCAATGATTGGATTTCGATTTCTATGAGCGTCATTCAAATATATTGCAAGATATTCCATAAAATGCGAAATCGATTTTAATGGAGGAATATGGAAAGAAATTTCGGTTCTTGATTTCCGCATTTCTCATCAATTAGAGTCTCAAAAGATATAAAGAAGCATTGCTGCAGCCTATCAACTGAAAATAATTAAACTTTTATCTCGATGAAGCATTTTTCCCTTGCCAGCTTCTTTCACTACTTTTATTGATAAAGGCGTGGGTGGGCTGACAGAAATGAGAAGCGATTTTTGCAGAAAAATGCTCACAAATTGCATATATCCTCCAAAATCATATAAAGGAACTTCAAATAAGCCGACGATGATCCATAATCCAATTCTAAATGCGTCTGCAAGATATGGAGACTTGAGATCTAATGTGCTATAGATCGACGCAAAAGTCGTGGAAATTAGGCTTATTCATTGCATCAAAGTCACCTATGCAACCATATTGCATAAAATTACATAAAAATCCTATTTGTTTGCATGAGATTCTATGAAAATGCCAAGGTTTCTTGCAAAATTCTAATGAATGTATCGTCATTTTACAAAATTGCAATGCAAAAAAAGGATGAATGAGCTACTGAAATGGCAAAACTGAGCTTTTTTGCAACGTTATGTTGCAATTATCGACTACGTTGCAATTATCGATAAATGCGACTATATTATATTTTAAAGGCACCTTTTGGGTGCACCGACTAATCACTTCAATTGTAATAATGCTCAACGCGTTTTTGAATGTTTTTCTACTGAATTTCTGCCTGGAGATTTGTATGAAATCGCTGCGTCAGTGACGCTTCTAAAATGCTCGAGGCATTATTCGTGTGGGCTTTTTTCGCAATGTTATCACATTTTGCGAAATTAAACATTTCTCAATCTTTAACAAAAGCCCTTTTTCTTGTTAACGTTTAAACGTTGGCGAGAACTCGATTACTGAAGCTCTCTATACTGTGAATTCAATTAGAATCATTTAGTGCTGAAAATACAAGAATAAATTTCTAAAGAGCCAACTATTCTTATTTCTTATGCAAACTATTGCACTAAAACCATTTTTATTGCCATGAAAAGCAATGGCATTGCGAAAATATTTTCATTGCACTAAATGACGAATTTGACTTGTCAGAGTTAAGATGAGTTGATAGATTAGCTAAAAGATAAAGAGTTAAGATGAGTTGATAGATTAGCTAAAAGATACATGATTTGGTTATTTATAGTCTCGTCGGCCAGAATGAAACGACCTATCAAGAAATTCGGAAAGCGAAATTTTAAACTTTGATTTATGAATAAAGTGAGCAGGAGTTTTCACTTCGCTAATGGTTACTAGAAATATAAAATATTGTTGAATGGGATAACACTTGCAGTTCCTCCTTTCTGTTCACATCAAATTTGTATGTATAACTACAAGAACGTACAATTTGAAACAGAAGTAAGAAGTTTGTATAAATAGTTGTTATTTTGATATTACTAATATATTTTATGTTAATTAGCAAACCACAAATTCATTGTCTATGAATTTATAGCGATTTTTTAAGTTGCAAATTTCATATAGCAGTTCGGTAACTCCTAACGGCGAACTCAAATACAGGAAGTCACCACTGAATTTCTTATATATGAGCGACTTAAAACTATTCATGAGGTTTATTGAGTTAATAAGTTAAGGTTAATGAACTCTTGACAACAAATAATATATTTGCATAAAATTCAATTACGAAATGTTGCTTGACATAATTCAAATCTGGAAGAAGGGGAGTGGTACGCATGTGTAACCAAAGGTGATGATTTCTTGCAAATTATCTACCGAAATGAACATATGAGAAAAATGCAAAATGCTTTAGAAACTCTAGAAAAGAAAGAAATTGTAAATCGTAAATTCATGAAAAAGCAAATCAGCCATTTGCTTAGTCGTTTTTTTTTTTTTTTTTGGTGAACATTTTTTTGATGAACTTGATCGTCAATGCTGCAATTTTCTGCTAACAACAATTTGCAAAAGGAGAGAATATCACAGTCTAATATTTTCTCACATTTTTTTTTCTTTCCGTTTTTCATTTATAGGGAAAGAAACTGATCATTTTCATGAATGAGGATATTGATAGCGATTTTGAAACAAGAAATATGCATTGATCTGGAAGCCATCTCCATTTGCTCCCCATGAAAAGGTGGAACGAAGAGTGATCCGTTCCACATATCCATGGAGGAGGATATGTGAAGAGAATCAATCAAACAGTCGGTGGGGATTTATAAAACCAACTAAATACTGAGAAAGGGGAAAGAGCGAGGTAGGAAGCGGGACAAAGGACTTGATACGAATCAAACAATGGTGGACATTTAAAGAGAACGAAATGAGCCAACAAATCACGCCGCACGAATCAGACTAGCATTTGGCTATTGCGCATAGCCAGCCGATTTGGTTGCGCCTAGTTGACATAAGCGCCGCCCCAAGCGGGTCGCATCATTCACATGTATATTCGTTCGTTTGTATGCGTATCGCCTAAATGATTTACTAACGTCACGCATTCGGAGCAGTTTCGATGACATCAGACGAAACAAATTATATAAAGGAAATGAACCATTTCGTATTGCGCAGCTCAATGAAAAAAAAAATAGCACGACTTATTGACATCATATGATTGCCATCTATAATTCTAAAATCAGCATCATGTATTATTCAATTCACCGATAAATTCAACTAAGCTATTCATCATTGTAAGAAATATTTGTTGGAAATGATTATCGAGTTGTCATAAATCGATGCGTAAAATATGCTATAGATTAAATAAAGAAGCAAATATTGTATAGAAATAGAAATTTATGAAAAGCAAACATTAAACTCTCTAAAGAAATATATGTGACAGAAAACAGAAGCGCAGTCTAAGTAAGAATGATAATAGATGACCACTAAATTTGGGGAATTTTTGACAGCATCCATTGAGAAATGCATCCAAACTGTCATACAAAAGAAAAAAAAATTTTAAAAGTAGCAAAGTACTGTGCGACCGCAACATCCGGTAGGTTTCCGCTATTCCTTGAAAAATTTTTCTTGTTATGCCTTAAGCAAACACACTTTAAAAAAAAATTTGTCAAATCAAACGAATGGTTAGACATAAATTAGGAACGTAGGACATTCATCTTATTTCCTCATTGACTAGCACATACAAATAGCTTGTTCATTTAGCACAACTAAACGAGATTTTATTCGCATGAAAACATCGTTACTGTTGGTTTGATATGTCGATATTCTTTTGTCACCCATCAATGTATATAAGCAATAATAAAAGGCTGTGTATTCTAAAATGTAATTTATTGTTAATGCTTAACAATAATTTATGCTCATTGAATAGGTCATTAGCGTTGAATTCATTTTCTTCAAGAAATGATTATTTCTGTTCCACTTTCCATAATGATGTAGGAACAAACAAGATTGGAAAGCATTTTTAGAGAATAAGGAACAAACAAGATTGGAAAGCATTTTTAGAGAATAGAGACTTCTATCGTGAGAATAAAGTATCGATGGGTCTCAAGAGGAAACTGTTTGAAAAAAGCGTGATGCCAACAGTTCTTTACGGATCTGAGACACTGATAGAATCATAACAGGAATCAAATTGGTGGAGAAGAAAGCGAACGAATGGCTCCGAGGTGTAACAAAGGTAAAAGATTGAATGACAGAGGCTGGAATGAGGAAATTTAGACGGGCGGCGAAGATATCCGCACTAAAAAATCATGATTTTGTGAAGAGAATCACAGAATGGACACCACGAATTGGCAAAAGAAGTAGATGCCGATTTGTAACGAGGTGAAGCGATTCTTCAAAAAAGACCGCGCGAACCAACCAACTGAATCAGCGAAGCATTGAATCGGGAGACAGGTGGAAGCGATATAAAGAGACGTTTATTCGTAGTGAATGCCTCTCGATTGAAATAATTAAATTTCCCTAACGATACTACCCATATCGAGATACTTTTTATAAAAATTTTAGTGGCATCAATTTCAATGCGATAATTCCAGCAAATAAGCATCAAAGATGGGAATTTTATTTATGGAATACCATAAGTCAATTCGATAAACGGGCATATTCAGAATCTTCCAATCGGTGGATAACAAATCATTCAATAGCTCAAAAAACCAAAATACAACGTTGCGAGATTACTAATTTCATAAGAACATAAAAAATAATGCGAAGAGGTGCGCATAAATTCTTTTCATTTATTGAAAAATTCCACGCTTATATCTGCGCTAGAGCCATCAGCACTTCGCTTACTAGCCAACAACAACGCAAGCAGTTCTTGACCTTACATAGAAAAAAAAACATTTAAAGGGTAAAATTTCAGGATGAAAACATCACCGATGCACCACGGATCGGTCAATGCAACCAAAAGCACACACCTTATAGTCAATGGCGTACATCCTATGCATGCTGAAACAAGCATAAATCATCGTTTTATGCCGCAGATTGCCTCGAAAACATGCGGGACAAAGTTTGCAAAATCTGAGTTAAATATCGTGTGATACAGTACGATGACAAAAATTTCAATGTACAAAATGAAGGAATATTTGGCGTTGAACATCGATATTGTCTGACTTACTTCTTACCTAGGGTTCTAAATTAGTTGCTCCATCTGGATGATCGTTGTTTTCGAATTTCATCAGCTTCTCACCGCCATCGACGAATGAACTGAATGCGCATACATTTGAATGCAAGATGCCGTGGTTTAGAAACCGCAAAAAAACTTCCACCAAGGGTCATGAGGGGGCAATTTAGCATAGGTTGTCTCATGTGTCATGATTTAGCGATGCAAATGATAAACGATTCAGCGAGAGAAAATCACTCACTTCTTTCTTCTCTTTCTCTTTCAATGCTTTCCTTTGTTCGGTGCAACAAACTCGACAAAAAGGTTAATATATTTCTAAAGATTCGCGAACAAGCAACTGAAATGAATACAACAAGAGAAAATCTCTTGGAAAATGAGGCTTGTGTCAATGTTGCTCGATGTCGATTGTGTTGCTACTCGTCCTCCGCTGCCTGACGTAGCCACACATGAGCTGATTTACGACACTCGTGATCCACTGCCGGGCTTCCTCCACCGTCAACTGGTGTTGACCAGTCCACGACCACCGCTGGATCCATTGGGCTCCCGTCCGCCACCAACCTGGGTTGCGTGCTACTGCAGATGATAACGCCTTGCGTGTGCCAATGAACACTTTTTGTCTCCGCCAGTTACCCAATAATATGCCGTGTGATGTTGAGGCGCTTTGTCTTCCAATATCATTACCGTATTCCGCAGTGTATAGAATTCTTGTTCGAAGCTTGGCGCTACCTTGTGAGCTACACCTCAAATATTGATAATTGTAACTTTATTATAATATGCGCACATAAAAAATACGACTCTAACCACGCACATAACAAACGCACGACCATCCGCTCACCTCAACAACAACGACGCATGCTATCACAAGCAAAGTGCTCAACATTAGCATACAATGACAACGACAAAGTACACGCGCACACATAGCAGCAAACGTTGACGTCTAAAAAAGTTTACGAGAAAAAAAAAATGGAGGCTGGTTTGTATGTGACACAACTTTCGTACAAAGACGACTTCAACATCAGCAGTTACAACGATATTAGGCTAGGCTATAATTATAGAACAACGGAATCTACCCTGACGATACGCTATCAACCCATAGACGACGAGATACAGCCACCAAGAACGAAATCAAATTTCAACAGTCAAAGTCATGGTTAAAGAGTCACCTAACCGTTGATATGGGTTTATGAGCTCTGCTTGTTGACGCAGTTGACTGAGGTGGCAATTTACTGCTCGCCACTTCTTTACACATCAGTTGGATCTGCAAATGTGATCCCCTTATGAGCTACATCTCTGATCGACCAATCAGCAAACTCTTTGTTTTCTTTACACTCTAGCGCAAACGCGACAGATGCAATCGGAAACAACAATCTGCTTCCACATCGATTAACATAAATGAGGGTGGTCGCAGTTTCGAGGAACATTGGGTATATAGTCATTAGCTTCCACGACGTGCTCTTCCATAAACGGAAGCACAGATCAGCGCAACCTTTGCTAGCTTCACTCCATCAAGTAACTGTAACAAGTTTTATATGATCAATAAGAAATTGCGAACACACTTTCTAAATGGTTCGCATGTTAAGGTGATTACAGAGGAGTTTTTGATGAGACCATCTGAATTTGATAAACCAAAGTGTAATAATTTTTAAAAAAATGCGTGGCTCTCTGCTCTCCACTATGTATCCTTAATGGTAGTGGTATTGTGTCACTGCGATGAAGAGCTGGTTTTTGAATTTTAGATGCATAAGAACCTGGGAAGCACCCAGAATTTCGCCACATTAGTTGCAGTGGACATTTGAAGCTAAAATCTTATGGAATAAATAGGGACTATTTTATGATGTTGTGAGGTGGGGTCAAAGGTTACTGGTCTGATTTACAAAGATCGGTGCATATGAGTAGTCGTAGGCGATTTTTTTTCGATCTGTTGCACTGAAACTTGAAATCTTACATTTCGAGGAACCGATACGGAGAGGGCATCTTAAAGCATCGATTCAAGATGCATAGATCACAGGTTTCTAAATTTCTATGAAGAATGGGATTGTCATCGATAGGGAAATAGCATTCGAAAACGAACTTGCACTTTTCTATGATTCAAATTTCTGGCTAGCATCAACGGATCGCTTTGAGTGAACGATTAGATGCAGAAGTGAATGATGAGCGAATAAGACATAATTTTCTTACTCTTACTAATAGGATAGAGCTAATTGAGGATATATAATCGATGACTTCATTGAGAGGGAATTTCTAATTGAGTATTTACGATGTGCTCTCGCAAGCAAAAATCGCAAACGGTCTCATGCAATGCTGTTCTCGTATTGTTCGATTCTTGTCTCATTTTTTGATTTAATCTGAGATTGAATGAGGAACAAAATTTGTGACTTCAAAAACCGATGCAACCTTTCGTTAGCATATTCTGATGCTTACAAGGAACGGAATGGACAAGAAAAGCATAGGGATTTATGAGGAGCACAACGTGACAATGATCATCTGCCATATTGTGCTTCTAAATGTTCCATTAAACACTATAATATTTCCTAAGTGGATTATTGCAGAGGTTTGTCGACTGAACGATCGCTTAATCTTTACTTAACTCAATTAATTGAACTGCTAATAAATCTTTACTTCAACAGATATGTTAGCATCATAACAGATAAATTATGGATATGGAATGCTTGCCCGTAAAGGTTTGTCGACATTCGTTTGCACATTTGCATTCGACGGAAAAGAAAGTTAATTCCCGAAAAATCTTCGAAAATAAAGATTGATGTTCCATTCAACTTTTGAATATCAAAACAAATGCTATAATCGATTAAATTTTTATGTTGTCTAAACATTTTTCTCTCAGCAATCGCTCAATTTCAACATTCTCTTGATTTAATCCAATCAAGAATACGAATGAGGAATTTTTATGAGCTCAGCAATGATGATAGATAGGTTTATGTAGCATTTATATTGTTCTAATGCTAATAGCATGGGAATTTTCAAAGCGAAACAGATCATCTCGATACACGCACATTAGCAATTTCATGGCCATTAATCTTCGGCGGTCGTTCCTGACTATTAGACTGTCTATGAGGACACGTAAGAATTCCAAACCTTCATTTTATTTCACTTTATTCTACCTTACTTTATTCGTCTTTCACCTTTTACTTCAGTTTACTTCATAACTCTTTCTTACCTTCCTTTTACTGTGCTTCATGATCTAAACTTTATTTTACTTCTGTTATGGTATTACAATTCCGTTGCGGAACAAAGGCTGGGAACGGTATATCACAGGACGCCCACTGCACTGGCGCAAGTGTCATGCAATAATAGGGTTCAGCGTCCAACTCTCAATAATTCACAAAACTAAGGAAATTCTTTATTGTCTGTTACTTAAACATAATAAAGCAATATTAAAGAAATGAATTCACACAAAAAGCATTGAGTTATAATTAAGTGATGCAACACAACGAAATATAAAATAGGCAGCAAAATAATATTAAAGTATAAGAGCGCAATTTTTTATAATGAAATGGAAGATCGAGCATATGGACGAGGTCGCTTCAATAAACTCAAAACAAATTTGCCGACTTTCTTTTGTCGTTTGTTTGTTTTTTTTTTCAGAAAGAAGCGAACTCGGCTTCAAGGCGTTAACACAAGAAGAAAAAAAAACACTTCTGATGATCATTTGAAGGCATTTCATTTATTCGGCAAATATATCAGAAGCAATATTTAAAAAAAAACATATAGTTCCTTAAACAAAATTTACTTGTATATATTCTTTTATGAAAATAGCACCTTTTTATACTTTGATATCTCAAATCGACCAAAAGTAATAGAAAAAAAGGAATGAGAACAAATTCTCATTGAATAGCAAAAAAAAATGTAACGAATATTTCTTAGTGAATGATCCAACAACAATGACTAAAAAATGTCTTGAAAAATTATAGAAAATCCGAAATTAATATAAAATGCTAAGCTTTTCAAATATATCCACCTCTCTAGCAATAAGAAATGTTGATTTCATGTTTTATATGAAGCTTATTTCAAGTTTTACATGAAGTTTATTTTAACTTCTATTAATATATGAAAATAGATATAGATGTGATTGAGGCACTCGACAACGCTTCGAGAAACAAAAAGGAGAAAATATTTCTTATCAGTCGAGAACCAATTATTGCAAACAAGTTGTTCTATATTTCGTAAGATTTTTTTTATTTTCTTTTTTTGGATAAATATTACTTAAGCACCTATTCGAAGCTATATGCTGGCATTTCTTTTGATTGCTAGCATAAAATACTTGTACTCACATCTGAAAAGGTATAGATTCGAACTAAATCCCAAACTTAATTCTCAAGAAAGATGCGCTAGAAATGTGGTTGATAAAGGCTATTCAGTTGAAGTGCGAAGTAATCGTGTTGATCGTAAAGCATTCAAAGCGAAAAAAAAAATAACGAGCTGTTTTGTATTACCAGTTCGAGAATACTGTCATGTAAACTCCCATACAAAAAAAACCTCATGTTTAATGAAGCAGAATGAATAATGAACATTTCAATTAGCAATCGAATAAATGAAACATGGAGCAAATGTCTTCACGAAGAAAACAAAAGATTTCTCGATAAGGTTTTGGTAAAATGTAGCGCAGATGCTTTCACGCCTGGAGCAAACTTCGCTAAAGAATGTTGGTGATTCCCGTTTCAACAACATTTTATGCTTCCATTTCAGATATTTTTGCGTCAGCTCAGCTGCTGCAAAAGCAAGAAATGAGAAGCTCAGAATATATCCCGATGAAGAAGCGTTCGGAAGGTGTTATAACTTACTATGACTCCTCTCCAATTTCTAACATCTATGCTTCATATATCAAAGCAACCTAACTTCACCAAAATATGCCGGTAATGGTCCCGCTTAGTCGTACTTCTATTATCAATGCGATAATACAACACTGTAAAACAGGAATATCGTTGAAATTGAATTCAGAGCATTTTCGCATCTGGAAGAAGAGTTCCTTGCGTCGCCCTCTTGCAGTAGAAAATCTTCGCGAGAGGTATAATGCTTAAGAAGCCATCATTCGATGAAACGCAGCTAACGTGAACACATCAGGCACTGAGTGTGCATTATCGAACTTTCGCTCTTCACACCGACCAATATTAGAAGCTGGAATCATTCGTCAATTTCATGCTTATTATAGCCCAGTATTGGTTGCTGTTGAGACAAATTTTCTGCATTTTCGGCATCACTCCGTCCCGCTCGCCTGAAATATATATCATATTCATTTATCGTATCATCTCGGGAATGAGAACGTGGAGGTCCAGTTTTCTGCGATTGTGAAAACGAGAATCAAATGCTGTTCATGTCAAGACGAATTTTCTATCTAAGTGAGTAAAAGAATCGTTGAGGAGAAATGTTGAGAAGAAGAAGAACAAAATTCCGCCTGGCAAACTTTTCTTCATGTAGTACATGATGGCAAATATCTACACTACATTACAGGATAGAAAATCAGTAGTTATTGGTGACAATAGCAGGTATAAATTATGCAGCAAAGTTAAACTCAAAAAAGAGGATAAAGAGAAACGATCATAGTGAACAAAAGCGGCAAAATAAACAAATATAATTAGTGCTAAGAGAAGCGACCTCTAAAAAAAATCAATGTTCAAAGATGAAAGAAAAAGTAATGAAAAAAAACGAAGCTAACGAAAACAAACAAAAAAAAATCGCCACAAATGAATAAAAATTCGTCCCTTTGCATTTTCTTGGCATTTGTATAAACTAGAGCACTTACACTAAACATAGAAATCTCTATTTGCACATGTTAAGGAAATATCCAAAAAATTCGTCGCCATAAACACAACGAAATCAACAAAAAAAATGTGTGAAAAAGTAGATATGCGGCAATTAGCGATCATGTCAATAACAAATTCAACGTATGCAATACGCATCAGTGAAATAAACAGCTTACCACCTTTCTCGTTTCTCCACATTGTAGGATTTATATCGATTAAACGCAGAACATGAGTAGATTATAATGAATAGCAGCAGTAACATAATCGCAATTACTATAAGCGGATAAATCCACCTGTAGGAGCCTGAAAGTGTGCACTAATTTATAGCAGAAAAGTTTTTAATGCGCTTGTAGGCGGCCATATTTTCTCTGGAAAAAAATGAGGCCTAAATCAAATCAGAAATGATCTGCACTTTTTCGTTGCAGGAAAAAAGCGGAAAAACGGGCTAAGAGAATTGGGAAGAGGGATGGAAAAAAGTGTACTTTTTGTAATATAGTTCATTAGTACCGCAGACTATCAACACATAAAAAAAGATGTGTAAAATCGCATGTATATTCCAATCAAATCTCTCTCTGACAGAAATCCGCTGATAGAGGTTCCCTTTTCCAAGTAGGTCGTTCTGAATGCGAACTCCAGCGTTGCAAAATACGACCCAACCACTTCCAAAAAATAAGTAAGCTTTCAAGTATATGAAAATATCGAAAATTCTTTAATAACCTGAGAGGCTAACACGAAAATTGGCATAATATACTCATTTGGCTATAAGGTATTATAAACAGACAGATAAAGATGTGCAGACGTAGGCAGAAAAATGACCTCACTGTGCTCTCTTTGCAAGTATAAGTTGCAAATGATCTGTTTGCAACTTGCAAAAGAGCATTGAATATTATCGAACAAAAAAAGAGCAAAAAAATTATCGAACGCTTTTACGTTTCGAATAGTAAAAAATTAACAAAACTTTGTAATCAAAGGTAATTCGAATATGCTACGTTATGCTTCGTTGAATGAATTGCCCATCACATATTAAAGCTAGATTACCTCCTCAGATAAAAAATTAGCGCAACTATTAGAAAGCTGGCATGAATGGCAAAAAAAAAAAAAAAACTAGCGCAACCAGTATTACCAACAAAAGCTGAGGATATATCTCATGATTGTGTAATGAGGGTGCCGGACAATATGCTTTTGAGAGCACATTTACATTCAGTTATCTCCCAGTTTACTGCCATTAGCATCGTGGAAAATACGGCAACTATACTTCCTCGTTCGAACATAACCCTAGTTCGCTGAAACTCGCCCCCCACCCCAAACCTCAATGCTTAATTTTATTGTTTAATTTCGGCGCAAGCCATTCGCAGGACAACATTTTTGGTCATGAATTCGTAATGACGGCACCATCAAATTCGATGTTCAATTACACTAAAAACATGAGACATAAAAGGGCATCAAACAACTCATTGCACTTTCGCATAGAGGATGCTAGAGTGAATCAACCTACCCCATTACTAGCAGCAACTTAAATTGACTTGAATCCTCGTTGAATTACATTACCCTTATATTGGCAATAATTGACACAACGAAAAGGACGTGGATTTTTTGCACGAATAAAAGGTTGGAAAAACGGGGCATTATATATAGACAGACTTACCAACAGGTACATCATCTTTGAGCCATTCAGTAGTTGGTCTCGGGTAACCTAGAACTGGACAACTCAAAGTAACCGTCTCGCCTTCGGTGACTCGCAATGTTTGTCCCTTTACATGGAAATGGTCCTCCTCATCCAATTCATAACTTTTCGAGAAGTTCGTATGGAATACAGGACGCACTGAAATTTGTTATAGTCAAATGTGTTCTATGAAATGTAATATTCATGAAAAAGGATATTCACTTCTCAAGTAGAAATTTATTTAACAGAGTTTCCATTCAATAAATAATACAATCAATGGTTATTTTTTAAGAAATTTGAAAAATAAGGGGTGAAAATTGTTGCCACTTCCTCTATTCAATAAGTGCTCATTTGTGTAGATGTTGGCATTTGTAACTCGGACACATAAACATATACAAAACGTTTTGTAATTATTTGAAGCATTCTAGTCAATTATTTTTACATAATTTTTATTATCGTTCATGTCGATATCACCTTTATCTTCACTCGTTAATTATTCGGCAATAAGAGAGAATACATTCGGATCTAATGAGCTAACATTTACGACTAAGATCACCCTGACGCTATAGAATTTCATTTGCGATAGATCCATCTCATTATAAAAAAAAAAAAAAAAAAAAAAAAAAAAAAAAAAAAAAAAAAAAAAAAAAAAAAAAAAAAAACTGAGAAGGTAGATGGACCTAAAAATGACTTGTAAAAACATATAGAAGTCAAACCTAGCTGTTAAAAGCTGTCATTGAAAGGCAAAATTTTACAAACAGTGAAAGTTTTGACACCTTTCCTAAATTACTTTAACTAAGTGTTCTAATTATTGAAAAATCTCACTGTTTTTTGATCATTGAGTGATTTGTATTAGTGAAGAAATCAAAACAGCTCATTCAATGACAGCGTCCTTGGCATATCTAACTACCGCTAGTGCAAATGATCAAGCTGGATTGTACAGTTGAGTAAGCCATTGTAAAATAAGAGATAATTTAGAGACTAACTATTGACAAATAGCCATCCCCACACATGGCGATCATCCTCTGTGGTGATTTCGCATCGGTATTTACCAGCACTCTCAAGTGTTGTTGAGCCAAACGAAAGTGTTGCTCGATTATTGCTCAACGTACCAGGTAGCACTTCCTTATCGGTATAACGGATAAAATGCGCTTCTTTCACTGGCAGTAAATCTTCCGAGGTATGCGAGCGTGCTTGACACCTGATTATGAACTTGATCCATTTGAAAGAAGCTTGCAACGACATATTAAATTTGCATATAAATTCATATGGAATACATTAAACTCGTAGAGAGGTGAAAAGAGAATCGATTACTGGGGACAAGGATAAGAAAACCCATTTTTTTTCGATTCCCGATATTGCTCCGCCTCTTCCCCATAGTACATTATGACAGGAATATGCAAATGGAATGTCGGTTATGACCACAAATTATGGCTCAGAGTGGAAGGTAAAATATAAATCATATCACTACTGAGCATAATGGAACTGCATCGCTCATTCAAATGCTTGGCCAATAAATGCACAATATTCATAGTCATAAATCATGTATTTTGGGAAGTGAATAGACATAAAAAATGTCTGCTAAATAAATTTGAATTTAAAGAATGATAGAAAATTTATTGACAGATAGTCAAGCGAAATGAATCCCAAATTCAGCTAAAATTTTACAGCTCTTAACCATTGATATTATGAAAAAAAAAAGAAGTTCGCCTGAAATTTTCTATATATTATACTCTTTTGATTTATTTCGGGAAAGAGTGATTGACTTCTTTTATAATATCACGATGAAAGCGTTTCGCGTTTAACGAGAACGCTCTTTGCTTCTATTTAATTTAAAGCGCATGATGAACGACTTGAGAACTAAACGCTTTCCTTAACAGAAATTACCGATAAAGGTGGTTAGAATTTCGAGTGTACGATATACAATTTCCTATTTGAGTACACTAGTAGATTATGTGCGAAAATCAATCGATATTAATAGCATAAAATCAAATGAGGCAATGAGTACGATACATTACTAAACATTGGAAATTAAAAAAAGAATGTCATCAATCAGTCTATGATTGTATATTGTAACGCGAACATATATATACAACAGTTATCTTAATAGCTACAGCTTTGAGAGAGGGTCGTGAGCTCGAACTTCAAGCTAACGCTCTCGTTCTTCGATTTCACCCTGATTTAAAAATAAACTGCAGTAATATAAGACAACATACTGATTTCTCTAGGAAGTTAAACGCATTCACAAACATATTTCATATATAAAAGCAAATGGCCACCGACAAGGACCAAATGTCAAATGAATGATAAATTGTCACCATTCACAGTCGAATTCTTTAACTTATAAGCAATGTGAGGAAAAAAGCACAATGTATTACTACAAAAACCTAGTCATTCGAGCAAAAACAACAACAAAAAAAAGCTTTTCAGCACTTAACTTCAACGATGTTTTATGCAACAACGGTATCGTGGATTTAAGCAGTATTTTCGATCATCAGTGACAGCATGTTTCGGTCGGTTAAAGAGATGCATTCTAACATTCCTCTCTAATCTCAGATTATAAAAGAAAATCTTCAGGATTAAAACATCCTGCCTACTGTTCCATTAGTCTTTAAGACAAGGGACTATAGAATAGAACGAAAGCTGAAGATTCTTGTATGCGGCATTTTTGGAAGCATCTTGCAGATGCAAAAAAAAGGGATAGCAAAGAACATAAACGAACACATACCATAAGTCAGGGACATCAGCTTTCTGTGGATAATCTTCACCTGATTTAGCGGACTTCGCATTGAAGACCACCTCAAGATTTCCTTGCGCAAACGCGTCATCATCACATATAACCGAAGAAATGAGAAATTCTAAATAGTAAATGAATCATACAATTTATAAATCTATGAGTGCAACATTTTCGTTACCCGTTCAGTCATAAACATCCCTACTTCCTCCTCGTCATTTAGCTATGCCTATCTCTTTTCCTCTCCCCAGGAAATTCTGCACATCCATTTAGAATGGCAACAGTTTATGCGGAAATTTCGATGTGAGTTAGACTATAAAAAAGTTTCACTGTTTTCCACTCTAACATGAATGCTTTTGAATTGCTCGCTTAAATTGTAGGAACTGGTTTCAACTGAGTTTAAGTCCATAATATACTAAATACACGCTCCGAGAATCGTTTTAACGAAAATTTCTATCAAATATTCTACTCTGTTAGCTAATACATTGAATAGTTGTTTCGAAACGCAAGTAAACGGGATTATGGACTTATGGCATAGCTAAGAAATGTATGAAAAATAAACGAACATTAAGCAACCAGTAAATATCACTAACCAAGAGAAAGAAGAATGAATAAGGCGTTCATTGTGTTAGAGACGATGGGCGAGTATAGCGTTACCAGTTGAAAAGTATTAAACGGGTCTCAATAAGTGCATAGTCGAATAACCAGTATCGCAAAAATTGAGCTCTCTATAAAATAACCACAATCATCTGCAATTCTCATAAAGCGATTGAAGCGTGTTAATGCACGCAATAATATTACTAAGACATAATTAGCATATAGGCATATCGCAACAACGCGCAATTGCAACGAAAACAGAGTGATTGCTGATACGGCTGATTATAATTGTAGAGTTGTGCATCCAATTAGTACGCAAAGAAATGGCGAGCCGTAAATTGCCACAGGAGTCAACTGCATCAACAAGCAGAACTTATAAATACACACCCAACGATTCGACGACTGTTAAAGCATGACTTCGACTGCTGAGATGTGATTTTCATCTTGGTGGCTGTATCTCGTCGTCGGTGGGTTGATAGTGCTGATGTTGAAGGGACTTTGTGCGAGCTGTGCTACATACACACTCGACTCCTTTTTCCCGTAAACTTTTTAAACCATCAATACTTGCTACTTTTTGTATTCGCATTCACTTTGTCGTTGTCACTATATGCTAATATTGGGCATTTTGTTTGTGATGGCATGCACAGCCATCGTCGAGGTGAGCGAATGGTCGTGCGTTTGTTATGTGCGTGATTAGAGTCGTTTTTTATGTGTGCATATCATAATAAAGTTTCAATTACCCAAGTTTGAGATGTGCTTCACAAGGAGCGCCAAGCTTCAAACAAGGATTCTGGACACTGTGGAAAAGGGTATTGGCACTGGAAGATAAACCGCCTCAACATTACACGGTATACTACACAAATAATAAATCGTTGTTGTGCCATCCGGAAGTGTATCATTGAAGATATCAGTGGTATTTGTGGGAGTTGATAGCGAAAAGCGTTCAGCATTGATGGAAATGCAATCGATGTTTTATTTTGCAACAAACTGTGAAGACGTTGAAAAGTTTTATAGATTAATTTCTCGCCTTCAGCAAATTCAATTTGCGAGAAAACTTACTCGATTACAATTTTTTATGTCTCACTGCCCAAGGCAAAAAGGATGGGCGAAAAGTTTGTGTGTCATGGATATTGGCTGAAAAATGGTCGGGGAAACAGAAAGTTGATTGCAACGAATGTACATCGGAAATTGAAGAAAAAATAATATCTTTTGACTCAATGGATGTGAACTTTTCAAAAAGTTTTACTTAGGTGGCCTTTGAGCGCTCAATAGAGCATTTATTGAAACAATAACATGTTTGCATGGTTATGACCTTACAATGGTGTCATAAAATCAAAAAATAAAATTGACGCTAAGCCGAGGTGACAATGTCAGAAAGCAGTGATCGGCGGCATACCCTATAACGATACTGAACGAAACCAGTTGTGTTCGCATGCGAGCACAAGTTTATGTGGTGAGTGAACAGCCTTTTACTGGATAGGTAAACAGTCAGCTTTTTACAGCATCACTCGGCTATTTGTCTGTGTACATAGTAAAAATACACCGAATACAGACTGCGTCCTTATTACAGATTAATTAATACTCCAGACCATATGATACTGTTAAGGGCAAATCAAAACTCTTAGTTTTAACCTCAGAAAGACAGCATGCTTCCTATCACCTTCTACTCTTTCTAAAAGAAGTAAGAACTCGCTGGCGAAAGCATACACCGCTGCGTGCAAACCAACGAGCAGAAATTTAACGGCGAACATTTAAGGGGTAAAACCCATTCTTCCTATCCCTATTACCAACTTTTTCAGAAAAAAAATCAACAGAAAGTGGTGCTTTGTTTCTGTTAAAAATTTTCCCGTTCATTAAAATCCCAAAAGTTCTTATCTCCCACTAATGCTACATATCTCTCACCCAAATCGGGACCCTTGAATTCACTTTAGAAAAAGAAAATAGCTTAGCTCACTGCGAGCACCAACCGCTATCAAAGAGGACGATTGCAGCACTGCACAAAACTCATTACGCAAACACATTCGTTTCCCAAATGACGGCATATGGGGAAAATAAACTATAGATGCTTCGAACGGCATGCATTTCTGAATAAGAAGAAAAGCAACACAGTATAAATCATCAATCGATTATGCGATTCATTCCAATGCAGCTGAAACTGCACTGCATGATAGCCTAATTCACTTCTTTAATATCCGGGAAAAAATGGTTGTTAGCCTAATTCACTTCTTTAATATCCGGGAAAAACGATTCTTAACCTAACTCACTTCTTTAATATCTGGGAAAAATGGTTGTTAGCCTAATTCACTTCTTTAATATCCGGGAAAAATGGCTCTTTTTATGAGAGAAATATGAACTGCGCAAATATTTTTGAGAAAAATGAAAAAAAGATTAAAAAGAAAAGAACAACACAGCAGTAGAAAGGGTTGAGACATACCGTTGAATGAAAGTAAAAGCAAAAATGTAAGGTAGATGAAGATAAGCTGCAAGGTACAAGGTGCTCACGCGCTTGTGAGATACTTGCTCTCCATCACTGGGTCTATATAAACATATTCTTTAGAACAATGGGGAATGTTTGCATACGTAACAATGTCGAGGTGTTTACGCATGTCAGCTATTCACGTTGCATTACGCGTTATACTTCTAGCAACAACACAAAAAAAAAACCTCACAAATTCAATGCAATTTAAGAAAATTGCAATATATTCGAATGCCTACACCTTTGAGATTCGATTATGAGATCGGATTCGAAGTTCACATTATTTAACTCATTATTTGAATTTACTTCTGAAAGAAGTATTAGGCAAATAAAGTAGTAAACCGAAAATGAACGTATTCGAATATAATAACCATTAGATAATGGCATTTAATAGTAATATCGTATAAGATTAATGAATATATTCATGCTAGCAACTTATTCGATGCATCTATATATAGCGACTATCAAAATAATCAATTCCTGCTTTAAGCGTTTTCCTCAAATTATATAAGAGCTGAGAATGGTACTTCCTTTTTCTAGGCCTAAGAAGTGATAAGCTGATTTCACAACGATTCGATATGATATGATATGATAACGATTTTTTAGTTTCTATAACAACCTAAAAATAGTACTGATACAAGTGAATTATGGACTTCATGAAATAGACGTTTTATATTCTATTGTTGCAAAACCTGAACAATAATAATAAATTTATATTTTATGCTGAACATTCAATTATAAAATTCTTTTCCGACTATTTTCTCATTTTTCATCGTTCTAATGATGATCATCCGGGTAATAAACGATGCATATTTGGTAAAACATATAACTCATCTTTATATTATCACTTCATTAAGTAGTTATTTGAAAAGATATTAAAATTTCAATGTGAAGCATTGGTAAATTGAATGAAAAATTAATGCTGAATCTGAACTTTAGCACTGAATCTAAAAATTAACAATGTTATTAAAAGAGAAATTGAGAGAAGTTGAAACAAAATACTCTAATAGTTTTAGAAAGTTAAATACTTAATGTATATATAGTTATTCTAGTGGAAATTCGAAGCGCAATTCACTTCTATAGCTCGACTGTAACTGATTTGGCTTAAAATAGCGTCATGTTCATTAAAAAGCAAAAAAAAAACGGATATTCTTTTAGTCAAAAGTTGCCCCACCACCTCTTTCATACAGTTCGTTGAAGACAATAGATGCCCTCTCCCTCAGTAGACGATCACGATTCAACAAAAGTAGCTTTCCCCTCCCTCTTGCCCCTCTTCATTACCACGAAGTGACACACGCTAATGACATAAGCCAAAGGCAACACTTATAGATACAAATATTGATAAGAATTGATGGCTCAAACAAGAATATCACTTGCAATTTATCATTATCACTTGTAGTACTGCAATCACTAGCACTAAAAAATGCAGTATCACCACAAGTGTTTTATCACTACATTATCATACCCATGCTGCGAAGTACATACACGTTATAGAAAAAAGCTTAAGTGAAAGCTATCCACAATAGGAATGAAATGAACAAAAATATCAAAATATTTAAACACTAGTGATAAGCGACTATGAAAGTGAGGTAAAGAAAACAAGTTCTGAGCTTTAAAAGAATAATCCAATAAGCTATAATTAAATACTCTGGCCACTGACAGGCCATTAATGCAATTCTCTAACACTGACAATCAAAATAAAATCGGATGAAAAAGTCGAACGTCAAAAATAGAGAGGAGAAATTCAACAAAACCCGCAGAAAAAAATGATGGAAACGACAAGCGAAGCAATGACTTAAGCTTGTCATTATCAAAGCTCATGGCCATCAAGTTGACACTTAGATGCCGATGTGCTTAGAGATTTTGCCGAAAATCTTGACTTGACACCAAATATTTGCCTTCATGCTGAGATCCTCCACAGCCGTTTCTCCCTTACAACTTCTGTTAATTCAGTTGTGCACAACGGAATTGCTCTTCATAGCAATCTAACCCATAAGCAGCACTGCATGTGGCTTAAAAGTCAGCATAATTTCAGGACCTCTAGGCTGCCAGCAGCACCGAGGTTTTAGCATCGTGAATCCACTCCTGTAGAGCATAAATGCAAGAGCATCGATTTTTCCATCGCGTGATTGCCAACCTCTACAAATGAACATTACGAAATGATGAAGTATTTTAAACTGGTAAATTTTATTCAGAGCGCTCAGCTTCATGGGCTTTTATCCGCAAAATACGACCTTCCAGCCTATAAGTTCGGTCCCGAACAAAGGCATAAAATGCAAAAAATTTCGTTTCTTTCATCGGAACCTGATTCATTTTTCAGAGGTTGTATTCTCTCTATAAACGGAGGTCGAATAACTTCAAAGTCTCCGACTTTGATCGATAAATTTTGGGTATTCGATCGCTAAGAGATTGGCGGTCGTTCGGTCGAACGATAAATGTTGCCATAAACGGAGAGTACAAATCGTTCGCCAGACGGCTGCATATATTAAAGACGGCAAGAAAAGAGTTGAACATTTGCATGAGGAATAAAAAAGAAATAAATGCATTTTGGAGCGCTACCGAGCAAGCGCAGAACGAAAAAGTGTAGTGCATCCAGAGAAAAAAAAATTTGACGGAAATTTAGCTCCTCGTATATTACTTCAACCGACAAGAAAGATCAGCTCGTTTCTTGTCATCCTCAGCCATCACTCACTGTGATTAGTGCATACTCTGTTTCCATAATGAAAACAATACTACAACTGAACATGTGATATTCTAGCTTTGCAACAAGAGATACCTAGAGAATCTGTTTGGTCAAATCTTTCTCCTACTATCTATTGCTTACCATCCGCTCTCGATATCAACTCATCGATCGATGGAATGTTTGATTGATCATCCATCCGATCAACAGTTGAATCAACTGGAAGATGCAAAATGAACCAGTTTGACTGATTCAATCGTTCACATTTCAAAATGGATGGTTAACAGGTCCACTGTAGCATTACAACATCGCATAAAAATTTGGAAAAAACTTTTTCTTAGTTGAGGACCGAATTTTACTAAATGAAAAAAAAACATGATTTCAAAAATCCCGACCAATGGTGCCCTTATTATGGCACTATCCATTTACATTCATTAATGTGATATCGATTTGCACAATGCATTACACCTTTCACTCTATCACTCAACCTTTACCACTCGATTTGTCCTGTAAAATCAACTCTTTGTGTTGAATATAATTTCTCTTTTTGTTCCATGGAGATCTTTACATTTGAGGAAATGCCAAATGAGTTCTATCGATAGGAATAAAAGGATTCAATGGGAAAACAGACAGCTATAATTTTCTCACAATATGAATAGCAACAAAATGGCAACAACGCGAATGTCTACACGACAGATTTCTTACTAAAAATAGAAATATGCATGATGGCGAAGCGAATGAATCGACTATCATTAGATAAACTTTTAAGATGTAGGAAAATATGTTAAGACAGTTGAGTACAACTTGGTAAACTGAGTACCACCTGAATATGCAAAAAATGGAACATGACGTCATCTCCTCTCATGCATCGAGGAGCACCAGTAATAATTACGTGGGAATCATTCGAATATTTTCATCAAAAAATTAATAAAACGTGCAATAGGTTGATCTTATCTAGCGTAAAACAAAAATACCTTCATTGAACTGTCATAAAGCTCTGAAGTTGAAGTGATTGGAGTTCTTCGTAGAAAAATCCATCATGGATTTCGATCTTCAAACATTAAAAAAATCCTTTTGAGGCTTGAGTTCAGGAAAGTTTATAAAATGCAAAACATTCTAGAGTGGGCGTATACTCGAGAAAGCAAAAACTATAGATAAGAAGCTATGGCAGAAATTGAAATATTTACATCGCCTTCATGAAAGATTATTATTATCGCAAGACAATCTGAGATATTCTCTAACCACTACTTTCACTAATCAATGTTAATTTAGCTTGATATTTGTTCAATACCCACATGAAAAACATTATTAAACATGAAAGAACAAATAATATTTTATCAAACTTAACTATAAGCAGGAGCAGCAATCATTTCTTGATTAAAAGTAGAGCTCAATTATTTTTCAGGCAAATTCAACAAGCTAAAGATATTGATTGACTATTTTTTAAATCTTTCACAAAAATTTTTATTCAATAGTGGAATACCCCCTGATAAATTCTGAAAACTTTCTAACGATTTCATTCATAAGTATAATGCTTAATGCTTTCCAATGAGAGCAAATAAAAAAGTTTGTAAAGGTTGAACAATGTTTAAACGATATGATAATTAGTAATTGTGTTCTTTCGGTCTCATATGAACGATTCGGCAAGAATCGAGGATATGACTGTAGGAATTGCTTAGCTGAAGACATTCGTGAAAAGAACAATGCTCTCATTCTCGCTCTCAAATCAAATCTGAATCTTGCAATAAATAGTGATGGAAATAAAAATGGACTCTTCAAGTGATGATCCAGTTTCCCAAAAGGCTTTTCCCAAATCCTCTTTGGAAGTGGCTTGATATTACCAGCAATCGGTATCGCAGCTAGCTGCCTTGACTTTATTCCATCCAGGTTGGGTCATCACAGTGAGCTATTTGCAGAATATGCGAGGAAGAATGATCAAGCTCGCGTCATGCACCGGATGTTGAGGTTGTCATTAGGGTACAAGCAAGACAAAGTGATGAATCCGATGCTGTCACAAGTACGTAACCGACGCAATTTGTTCTCGAGTAGAATGTCACTAAACTAAGGTGTCACTTAATGAATGATGGCTATGTATTTAAAAAGTTAAATTACGTTTGTTTTTTGCTGCTCTTCACAAAGTTATAAATGTTTCATTGACCAAGAGTTGATGTTTTAGAGTGTACTGTGCAATTTACATCTTTGTCGAGTTGAACTATCTTGCAGCTTGTCATGGTCTATCACACCTTACATAACATCCCATTTATTCGCAGGAATTCTGAAATTATCTCCTCGTTGGCATATCTATATGTCATAGACGAAAGGGTGGGTGGAGGGAGGAGGGAGTGGGGAGGGGGGGTTGAGGTGATGCATTTCAGTGTTGCTCACAGAGACCAGTCTAATTCCACAGGAAGTGAGCTTTACTCTCGCCTTATAGGTTTTAACACTACCAAATAATTCGAACATCCTCGAACTTCTTCTAATGGAAAATGGAATCGACATGTGTAACTAATCTGTCGGCAACTGCGTTACCCAATACGGCTACATATGTTTCATACATTCTTATGAAGCGGATGAGTGGAAATTCTCTTTTCGTAGTAGCAATTGCGATTACGCTGATTCTCTGCTTACATCTTGTGACCGGCTGTTACTAATTGGAACGGAAAGAGATGCCTGCATATGTACGCAAATTTCTATTGTTCACAGAAACAGTCAACAGTTGTGTGCTAGCTGTTTTTAAGTTTGCAAAATACGATCTGTTACCAATTGGAAAACCTATGGCTGATAAATTACGCTTTTGAAGAAAACATCATTAATGTCTTATATAAAGAAACCTTTAAACTATGTCGCAGGGTTGCCCATAATCATAGGGCTCTATCTTTGAAAGATCGGTTGTGTTATCGGGCAGTATATGCTCGTTCTTTTCGTTTGTTAGAGCGCATATGCAACAAGGGAATCATGTCCACCTTCCCCACCCTTTCACCTCCACCCCTCCACGCGTTTGACGGCACAAATGCGACCTATAAAGATGCTTTACCAAGAGAAGCATATCGCTTGATCAATATGGATATGTACACTCACACAGGGCTATTGATTTCCTTTCGTCATTAAAACACGATGTTACTACATTATGCATGGACAGTGATCCCAACCGTTATGTTTTAAGAGGTATGGTGGTAAGTTTTCTCTCAAATGGCAAATACTCCCGACAGCTTGCTGGCATTTTATTTAAAGGAAATAGGCTGCAATACTTATTACGCGACAACCCCATTCTTTCACTAGGAATCGGTTGGACAATGTGCATATGCTTATGCAATTAAAGCATATTTTCTCAAACGTGCGATACTTCTATAACATGAAAAAAAAAACGAAACTTTTGATTAATTCCCTTTACTTCGTTTGCTTTTGAGAGACATTCCAAGAACATTTTTTTGGGAAATTCCGTTTTTTTTTATTTGAAGCAATTCACCACATCTCGAATATTTTTCGTATGTTAATGGATAACTCCTCTCTCTCCCTTCAAAAAATTTCATGTAGAAATGTCTCATTTTTCACGGATACTCATATATATTTTTTCCCCAAACTTTTTTATATTCTTCTACTTCCTATCTCTTTTTAAATCACATTTATAATTTCGTTCACGATATGATTGTAGACGAGCGAGCTATGGCATTGAACGGCGTTTAGAAATATCCTCAACGAAGAAATTGGTGCAATTGCGCAAGGTGCACTTAGCGTGAGTATGCATCGCACCGCTTGGAATGACCACTATGAGCACCACGTCACTGCAACACCAATCACAATGCCCTCAAATTGACAGCCAGGATGCCAAAATACGTCACAACCTCTTCCACAAAACATATGCAATGTGGATTGTTAGTGACGAAATCAATGAACAATTGATGTATAGAGGATTCAAAATTTATATTGCTCTACTGCTAAAACAATAGCCCTATTTGGGGTGGGCATAGTTGCCTCTCAAATTAAATACTGAAATGTGGACTCCGTTAATACTAAACTTCAAAACTGAATGAGATTTAAAAATAATAATAAAGTACGAATAATTATTGCCGAAATAATATTCAAAAGTGTCTATTTAACGACATGAACATCAGCTGATAATAAACACGAGGAAATTCGAGAAAATAATGTAAAATTGAATTGAATTCTAGAAAGTCAAAAACGAATATCGTGAAAGCGGAAGGAAATAAAACAATGTGCAAGGAAGGAAGTAAGAAAGTGAAGAAATTAGCGACATAGAGCGATTAAAAAAAAAGTAACGTGTGGGAACAATAAAAAATGCAACAGATGTTTATGAACTATGCCATTGAATTTGCAATGCTTTATGAATGGATTATTTTTTTCCCAGCATTGTGGGAAACTAAGCGTTTTGCATGTTTCTCAAGGCGCTGACTTTTCCCACATCCCTGTAGCATACATCGCAACATTTAAAAGACGGGCACATGAATCATATGGGTGGAAAAATGATGCACCGAACTATCACCTTGCTCTTTCATCAACTCGTTACCCCATCAGTCGCTATTTCGCAATGAGGAAACCAGTTAAACATTTCACGAAGCAATCGTTCCAGGTGTAGCGGAGAGCGCATCCGAGGGTGAGGCAGTGAGTGAATTCGATTCCTATTGAACATTCCAATTATCAACTTTTTCTAATTTTTATAAATCATTCGTTATTTCTAACGGTTATGTTGGCATTTCCCATGAATGTTCGTAGTGCATTCAAAGCTAAACAACAAATATACCACTGAAGTGTCTCATCTATTTTTTCCACCTATAAAAAAACCCAACTGGTGCCGTCATAAAGTTATATCCTCGTTTCTTCACAAACTCTCTCAGGATAGTGCTAAAAAAACTGTTTATTCTATTCACTTAAAAAGTGTTTTCTATAAACATTCCGTCAAAACCGCCCATTAGTGAAATTCCTAACAATCCAGCGATCTTAGTAAGGGAACTGCGTAAAAGGTTTCCAAAATCATCTATCAGAACTATGTAACTATACATGCTTGTTGCATCCAGTGCTCAACTCTTGCTATGATAGAATGCCATAGAATGATGACCCATCTCCCTTCTTCACCTCCCCCTCATCCTTCCAGTAGCGGACACTTTCGAAGTCATTCGGCAAGTTTCGAGTTTCTCCTAGAAATAAGTTGCAATTAAGAGGTATTAAATGAGCAAAGATTGATTGAATATTACACTATTCTGAAGGAAAATACTTCGAAGAAACGAAAAATTTTTGGTATTTACGACATCATTTCCACTTAAATTCAGTGAGCTACAAGTGTAGTCGAAAACACTGAAGTGAAAAATCGCATGAAATCTGTGAAGACCTTCGGCCACGTGACGGTTACAATCTTAGCACAACAATAATTCAAAGCATCGAAACAATTGGCTAATTGAGTTGGTTTAATGGAGTATCACAACCACACAATGAATATAAATCGGAATTTCTCTCATAGTTAACTGATAGTACCAGCGACAACGATAACCACAATTATATTTCGCATTTTTTTTCGTTTCCTCATATTACGAAACATGATAGGGAAACATGTTCAATGAACTTATGCGCACAACCGCCGCATTCGTTAAGGGCGGTTATCAGTTGTTCGTATGGCAGTTGAAATGCCTCATAAGCGCTTAGAGAATTTGCTGAGGAATTTGTTTTATTATGCTAATAAAGTAAAATAATTGCTATTACATTCACCATATCAGATGGCTTTCGGCATTAATCGAAATGAGCTTCGCCCTATTCACCAGTCTGTCGATTGAAATAGCCCTTGGGGTTTTGACTTACATTTTTTTGCATATTCTTCAGCTAGCGAGAACTTTCATCATTCTGAAGTTGTTGATATATCGGCAACTTCTACGGCATGCGTATTAATGTTGCTGGATTCTCGCTCCCAATCTCTCCATCGCCATTACTTAGCTCTTTTTCCAGCGGATTCGTCGGTAAAAGAAAACTCAACGATTCGCTTAGTTTTCTGAAGATGTTTTCCTGCTCGACAATTTTTTTCTTGAAAAATATCGAACAAAAATATGAAACAAAAATCATTTGTGAAAAATTATTACGGAAACAAGTCTTATGAATGGGAGAAGATCGATCAGACTTTTTAAGGACCAACATTCTTTATAATTTTATGCCCTTGCTCCACTTTCTTCTTCATACAAGTTGAGTGGAAGATGGGAGGAAGGTGGGGAGGGGGACAACTTTCAACGCTTTCGAAAGTATGGGAGTATATTTCGAAGTTTTGAAGCGTAAAAACTAGTGAAATGATAAAAACGCATCAAAGTAGCACATATGAGTAGACTTGTTGCAATAATAAAGCACTAAATTGCGCTTGCACTATAATATTTTCGCTTCAAAAGCACCGCTTTTATAAAATAGAGTGAAATTGTATTTTCTCTCAAATTCGCAGCAATTTCGCACTTCAAGCTTTTATTCGCTCTTATTTTCTGCTTTTGAATCGCCTCGTCAATTGTGTTCATTGCTATTTATTGTGACATATTAGTGAATGTATCGTCAATATATTGCTTGAATTTAATTCCGAATATCGTTTTTTTTTTAACACTAATGGGTAGAATAAAAAATTGTGAAGGTTTTTGAGTTAGTGATTGCTAATTATCACTGATCGGTTGCAATTAATCGATTTAAGATTCTTTCACAAGAAATCAGCCGTTTTTATCTGCCTCTCTCCACCATTCCGACTCATCGTCGCATCGATTTATTCTTGATTTTTAGTTCTCAGAGTTCAAAATGCTATTTGCATTCGCAGCAGTTAGCTGAAGATTGTTGCGGCAATAGGAAAGATTGTTCTAGAGAGGAAAAAATGATCCGGATAACATTACTTGTTTCTAAAGATGCAATAGTTTCTTCACTTTGTAATAAGCCCCAAAGCAATTCTCGAAGTTGCGATGGGAGGTGAATTAAGTTGGATTTAAGGTTTCGGTAACATTTTTTAAAACTAAACATAAAACAAACTTGATGCTGAGGATATTCGAGTAGAACGAAAAAGAATTACTGTAAAAGTGTATTTAAATTGTGCTAAAAAATGTACGCATCCAAGAATATGAAAATTAACTCGACTCAAGTGAACTGATAATTTACTTCATTTTCATGATCTTCTCCTTTCCTCCTTATTGTCTCACTGCTTTTTTTTTTCTATTTTTCATAACCTCATCCAATTAAGATCACTAATGTTCTTCCCAATTCACATAAATGCCTACCGCTCTAATTTTCCCATTTTCCCATAGACTATAATTTGTATAGCCAAATAGCCTAAACATTCTCCCCGCATCCATCGATAATATTATATACAATCTTTGTGATCATAACATAAGGTGACAGAACCTCGACAATGGAACTTATATCTTCATTGTTGCCAATTTTGTTTTCATCAGCAACAATATCAATACATCACTATTGATAAAAACCATCACACGTCTCGTATAAGAGGGGCCTCGGCATCAGTCACTTATTATGAACGCCATTTCAAAAAAAAGATTTCAGACAGCTGTCTTTCCGCTAACATTTCCTCAAGCAAAAAGATACATACTACTAAATGACTCATTCAATGTGTACGTAACATTTTCCTAAGAAATGCTTTCAATAAGCTACATATTTCTGCTAGCTAACATGCATGATGTGGTAAAAAGCAAGAAACCATACTAGAATGAAATATGTTCAGATCGCATGCTTAGCATGGAAATTCATGCTAGCTTTTCTGCTAGAAGTCGAGAGGTGATGAAAATGCTCGAAGGGAATAATCAAAAAAAACATCAATCGGAATATGTTAAAATCCTTATCGTTAATTAAATAACGAAATTTTCATATAACGATTAGATTAACCGAACAATAAAAATCATCAATGAGCAAAAGCAAAGCATAAATATATTTAAAAATCATTTCAAAGTGTTTCTATAGAGATGAAAATTAAGCGATTGAGCGTTATGAGTCTACAAACGAAAACAGCTTATGCAAGTTGATATGTGATTAAAGAAAAGTCATTCGGGGATGATAAGATAGAAAATAGTTTATGGTGCACTTCGACATAGAGACAATATTCGTTTGATGAGCATTCGCCATCAACAACCCATATTACTTTCCCTGAAGTGATCCCACTATCACAATCTGCACAGAAAACAACTATGATCGCTACTATGATCGTTTAATGAACAAATCGAAAACAACGTTATCGTTATCATACACATAAACACTCGTATTGCCTCTAAACATTACGATAGTACCGCTCTAATATCACTTAATATGCCTTAATTATTTAATGAAGATCTAACAGCGTTGAGCAGAACGGTTTCTTTTACGGGAGAATAAATTACACAGGAATTTTTCATTACATGGAATGTTTATACGCAATAATTAATATGCATACCTCAACTTGAATTGATATCACCTCGCTTGGTCGTCTACTTCTTTTAGCTGTCCCTCTTTTCCGCCTCCTCCTCCCAGAGCCTTCGCTTCCTTTTCCCCTTCTATTCGAACCTTAAAAAACGGCTCAATCAGTGATTCGGTTGTGAATTTGAAAGGAATCGATATATCTCATGGCGACGAGATGAGAGCAGCGATTGACGGAAGGTACGTATAATAAGGTGGTTTGAGGGAACGACAGATTCAGAAGGAGAGGAACAGATGGATTGGCGTCACTTCAACGTGAAGAAGCTCAGCAAGGTTAGTTAGTTAAACAGCGTAAACACGAAACTGCTAGCAGTATCGATTAGAGGACATGCAGGTTTAGGGATCATTGTTTCAACTTCATTATCAGATCACCGGTAATGCAGTATTAATAACGAAACATACGACTATACGTGTTTCGTATATTGCATATGAACTTCCAACCAACAAATAAAATGTAGCAAAAAAAGCAGTGAATAAACGCGATTCATCGTCGATATATACACCGATAGAAAAGTTATGGAATAAAATAAATTTGCGTTTCCGTTCTTCGATGATTATATCTTAAAAGATCATCGTATGTATTATTTTAGCAAGACCTACTATATGTTTCTATTTAAGCGTTTACTCCTCCCCTTCCTTCTTTTCCATAAGCTCTCATCGCAAAATGCATTGGCATATCGGAGTCAAAATGCATTGGCATATCGGAGTGCCATGAATGTTACAAATTCGAAGATCAGAATCATGTAGATACATCATTTTTCTGCATAACTATATAAAACAGGTGTTCAAGGGAACTTCAGTGAAATTTTTTCAAAAAGTTTTAACAAATGTAAAGTAAGGATCGTATAATTGTATAATATTTTAATGTGAAGAGTCAGCAATCTTTTTATGCGGTTTTCTACAGGTTACATCATTCCTGAATCAATAATACGACAGTCTCAAAAAAAAATTTTTTTTAAAATTAAAACAGTTTCTTTTATCATGCATTTAACGTAGCAGTGGTATGAAATAAACCAACGTCAGTGTAGGTTCGAGCGATGTCTGCCGCGTTCTCTAAAATTTTGATGTCTAGGACGTCGTTATCACATAAACTAAATCAACTAAGTGCTAAAATTATCGTTAGGTTTTGCCTCCACTATTGAAAATTTCTTCAAACATGATGAATTTTTAGAAAATCCTCCAGCACTCTTCTTCTGGTAATGAAATTTTTCAGCTTAGCCTAGTAACTTGCTAACGCTCTTTCCATCCCTGAAACGAAAATCTGAATGATTTGGGGTGGATTCTATCGAAAGATATCAAACGAAAGATGGAAGTTGGAACTGCTGTCGTATTTTTAGGGAATTATGTCACTAATTAATCTTCGACCGGTGATTTATAACTTAATGAATTTTTTTTGTGGAAACTTGCTGAAAATATCGAAAATTTCACACTTCGATTGTTTTTTTTTAAATTAAAGATTGTGAAGCTTTTAATTCTCTTCATAGAGTCTTTTATGCCTGATTTTGGCTTAACTATTGAAAAGCTAGACATTTACGATTGCCCGTTCCTCCTCCTCCCTTCTTCTCTTCCCCTTCTCCAAGCTCTCAATTTATTAGGATTGCAATTGATTGAGTGAGTGCTTATGCGCGAGTTGAGCGGCATAGAATTTTCCAAAATTGTTTTTTTTTTAAAGCAAAGAAACGTTTTGAATAATATAATCACTGCGATGAAATGTAATCCGACGTGTTGACAAATAATTTAGTTTTGTGTCTTTCCTCACAGAAATTACACAAGGCAATTTTTCCAAAGTAATCGGTGAATAGGAAGTGCTTTAGGTACCCAATTCAATTTTTTTTATTGCTGGCTGAAAATTCAGGAGTTTTTGGAGATTGTTTTTAGCGCTCCAGTCGAGTAAAAGCTTTTTTTTTTAATATGCCGTATGGAGTTGTGGCGCTTATTTTTTTAATCGATAGGGAAAAACTGCATTCGTCAATAACACAATGTGCATATGGAAAGTATAGCGTGCGTTGAAGAGAATTAACGACCACCAAATGTGAAGAGAAGCAGAAAGAGGAAACGAAAGAAAATATATAACAATCAAAAAGCATAATTCATTCTCAAGGTTGAATAGAAATGAGAAGCGTTCTTATTGCTTGTTATTGATGCATAATTATCGACGTTGATACGATCAAGGTGAACACAATTGCAATAGCGTTTAGAGTAATTAAGTTCTCGTAAGCGTAATTAAGTTCTAACAATTTTTTGAATCAATCAGTGAATATTTTAAATTCAGAGCAAAAAAAAAAAATTATTAAAGCATTTCCCATATAAAACTTAAGCAATCCAACAGTGTCAAATAATTTCATAATTTCATCGATGTTTAAGGGTGTGAAAGAAGCGGAAGAGGCTAAGTGAAGTTTTAATGAACAACAACTCAAATTGTTACGACTGCATTCCAAAACATAGCGTTATAATCGATAGCTTCCACAGGGGACAACCACTGCGCCGTTTTGTTAGTATGAAAATTTCACGTAATATCTTTCCTACTCAACATCATACACAGAACGTTCGACATCGTACACATCGAATATAGCCCCACTTATCGAAATTTTCCCCATTCAAAGAGTTTTCTAAATCACATATAGTGCTAAGCTTTATTATTCAGTTCATGAGATCACCATCCTCAAAAATTTGCCATCGGCAGCTCATATCAATTATTGCTAACACCAGTTTTTTAACTTCCTACTTTCTTTATGACCTGAAGTGAAACAAGTGAGAAATTCCAATTTTCCACTTATTTTTCTTCATTCGCCGTTTCAGAAGTTCAAATCCTTGGCTTGCATCAATTACTTTTTGCAGTTTTTATACAATTATATCGCTAATTTCTCGGCTTTTTTAGGCGATATAAGTTTAATTATATTGTTCTTACTTATATTTAATGAAGAAAAGAAACAACAATAATGGAATAAAATAATTCACAGAATCAAATCTACTCTACTCACAAATATTATTATGATTCACAAGCTGTCCATTATGAAAAAGTCTTATAATAAAATTAGGACTTTACAAGTGAAAATCTTCAACAATAATTATGCAGTTGATAGATGTTTAAATCCGAAAATGTCTTATTTGAATTATACGATCCCAATTGATTTCCAACATTCGTCATTTACTGATCGAAAGGAAAGAAATTCATAAAACGATCGTTAATTTTCACTAGAGTTTTATTGAATTTCGGTGATCTATCTAATGTGACGGGGAGATAGAAGATACTCGGCGCAGCATTTGCATTTAACTCGATGGCATTCAATATGAATATTTGAATTAAATAACTATGAAATAATATGAGAACCACTGGCTATCCCATACTTAACTATCGGACGTTATTTTAATATCACCGAGATTCAGCTGAGAATGATGAGCGATTTCCTAAGTAAACCATGATAGTTTGTTAACGATAATGATAAACGATAATGATAAGTAAAAGGCTTGTTTGATAATATTTATCCTATTCTATTAATATGCAAATATTTGCAAAAATTCAATAAAACTCTAGTGAAAATTAACGATCGTTTTATGAATTTCTTTCCTTTCGATCAGTAAATGACGACTGTTGGAAATCAATGAAATATGCAAATTAAAATAGTCGCCGAATGAAGTACATTGAAAATGCATAATCGATTTGAGGGGTTGGTAAGAGGAACTTGAACGTTTGAATAAATCACTATGCAAACTAACAAAGAAACGAACACATAAACGAGCGCATACTAACGAACACTAGCAAGTTTATATGGAGTGCTTGAATACTGAAAGATTTTTTGCATTTTCTGAATCATCCATCTATAAATGGGAAAATATCGATGAAATTATGGAAAAGTGTTGCGAAAGAGTATTTCGTATATCTTTCCCTCTTTTTTTTTTGTTTAAAAAAATGCACAACGCACTGATGAAATAGTTGAGAGGGATTGGGACAACGTGATGCTGTCATTGATGAAAAATTCATTGATTATCGTTGCGTTTAGTTGAAATTTTTGTGATATATAAAATATTCCCTGTGGAATGCGCAGTTGTGATAACTAGCTATGATAAACTATGAATGTTTATTGCGTCAATTTTGTTTGCGTCAATTTTGTTCGATGATCAATGTAAGTATCGCTTATGGAGTAATTAGAAAACAACGGTTATCACTTAAGTTTAAAGCAACTAGGAGGACATTTAATATGAGGTGTATGAACTAGATATAAATATTCGTTTTTGAAAGAAATAAGTGTTTATATCGAAAAAATGTTGTTGAGAATGAAAAAATTTAGGAAAATCCCTGAGGGAAGTTTTTATCGCACAGACTTTTCTATCGTTGTTTAAATAAAGTAATTATAGATTGTAAATGCATTTTGCGATTTGTAGCTTCGAAATGAAAATGAGTGATATAACAATTTGGATTCCGATCAATTTTATTTCCGAAAGGATATCCTTTCTGTTCAAGTTCATTCATTTACATTTCGAAGTTTTATGTGATGAGGGCATAATAAATGCATCACCTAAAATTAATTACAGGTCAGTCGATGAATATCGGTAATGATGGAATAAATAGAGAAGCAGCGACGGGGAGCAAACAAATAAAATGAAGGTTATAATGAAAATAACTCTTAAAAGCGATCCGATAGCGAACTACCAAAAAAGGCTCGCTTCACTGTTAACAATGAATGACGCGATAAGCGGCAATAGCGGCAACCATTTCCGAACATAAACAGTCACGCGAACAGGAGGGGGCGGATCCACAAAGCATTCTGGTGTGTAATGAAAAGCGGAAGAGGCGGTTCTTGGCCACTTGATCCCTCCAAGAATATCTCTCTCCGAAATCGTTATATATGCAAAGAATAAGAATAAATTGTACATTACGCACATCAAAAAAAAATAATAATAATATTTATTCAAAGGATATCAACGAGTTAACGTCGAACCAAAGATAAGTGAAAAAAGCAGAGCAGATCTACTCGCATGTAATCAACATGCTGGTGTGCTCCATTGGTATACAATGAAGTAAATGAACGTCAACGTGGAATTCTTTTGGTTACTGAATTATCAAGCATATATAATTATCAGTAAAACTTCTTCAGCAGTTTTCATGTTAACATGAACAAAAATAATGAGTAAGATCAAGCAAACAACATCAATATGTTTATATGAAATAGGCGTAGATTACAGCTCACAAGAGGCGCCCTGGGAAATTCGCACTTGTCATCTGCACTGATGCACTACACGGAAATAACGCATTCACTGTTTGGCACGACAAGCTTTGCCTACCTTCCCCACCACCTGCAAATATGTATCCTTTGCAATTAGCCGCTCTGAAGTTGGCATCAGTTAAATCAATGCAATTAAGTTGGACTAAGCATTTAAAAGCATATATTTACAATTAATGTGATGGGATATATTCAAATTGGAGGACTGTATTTATGTGGGAGCCAAGCCAGCATTACTCAAAATCGATGCAATACAAAGAAGGCGTGAGGGAGAAAGGGGAGATTATGGGAAGAGATGTAGATATGCAGCCAAACATCGGTTTTTTTCCAAAGTTGAGTGAATCGATGAAAAAACAGTGGTTACTTAGTCGATGTTTGAGCGTTTCAGTTTGAAGGTTTCAAACTGTGTGAAGATTCCTTCAGAAAAAACTTTCAAAATTGGAATGAGATTTTTTGAAAACTATGAAAAAATTCTAAATTGTGTGATAAGTTTACTTCCTTGAAAAGTTGCTTTCACATGAATGTGCTGTCAAATGCATATAGTGAACATTCTGAATATAGGCAATTCACTGAGAGTGTTTAAGCACTTATCCAAACCTACGTATGTAAATATTTACTAACTGATCGACACTAAAAAGACATATTTTTTGGAAAATGATGAAAATATTTGTTGCACTTACTTAAAAACTAAGCCAAAATAATATGTAATTGTGTTCACAGAAGGACGCAAGTCAAAGAAACTTGTCCTCCAGAGACATTTTTTTTCTCTCAATAAGTGGTTCAAATCTAATGATTTTCTCTCAACGAATAAATCTTTCTTCATTGAGAGGTACTTACGGTATTTTAGGAATTTATGTGAAAAGAGGTGATAAGTAAATAACGCACTATGAAAGAATTCGGCTTCAGCTATGAATGAAGCTGTATTCTCGCTTGAAGAGGCTCGCAGCCGGCGATACATGAGTTATGCGAGTGGTGCCTTAGAGTAAAACTAGCATCTTATGAATACCGCTCTCATGTGGATAGTAAGGTGTTTTTGCATTGAAATGTTTAAGAAAGATATGGCGATTAAACATCGATTAAAGATCGCCCAAATAGAATATGTCACCGGAAGCAACGTAGAAGTGAAAGTTAGAAGCAAGAATCTTACTATAGGCAATTCAAGTAGATATGATCATTTCTCTCTATATGATGATGCAATCAGATATGAAATATCATCGTATTTGAAGAAACTTCACTGCACCATAAACTCTACAGCAATAGCAAAGTATTAGTCAACGGATGTTTATGTTTGATTAACATTAACTAATACCGTGTAATATTGCTTAGATCGTTATAGCGTAATATGGAAGTGCAGACTTTAGTTGAACAATCATAGGAAAAAAAGGTAATTTAAGCTACCGAACGAAAACTATACAAAATGCAGTATTTGTGAGCTATAACATAGAAGAAGCTTTAAAATATAAAGAAATGTGATAGGTTCAATTCGTAGCCACTAGAGTTATCCAATCCGTTAGCAACCAGTTATTTTAATAACTAGATTTACTCAACGTCACATTCTACCATTCCAAATTGCTTAAATTTGATTTTTTCAATATACTCAACTTAGGTGGTAAAATTCAGCCATCTGAGTCATAACGGGGAATTTACAGAGAGAGAGAGGAAGGAGTAGAATGCAATACAGCGGTGCGTCAAAGAGTGTGAAATGCAAAGCAAGCAGTTTCGTAACGTGTGCACCCTCCATACACGATGATCATGAAACAAGTTTTCGCAGGTGTCACCACTATGCGAACATTGATGTGCCAACTTGTGATCACTCATTTCGACAACCCGGCTGAGAATATTCAATGTTTGCTGCCTATAGAGTTTTATTTAAAAGAGTAAATATTTCAATCAATGGAAAACAGCTACTCATGAGTGAACGCATTCTGTTTTCATATTGGAACTAATCCGTTTAAGAAAATAGGGGCTACTTCTCTTTTTATTTCATAAAATTCCTCTTTTTTAAACATATTTCTTCCTCAAAAATTTCCCAGCAACTTTTCAGCTGTAACGAATTTTCACTGGTAGAGGAAAGGTGGTCAACAAAGCAAATCCTATGCTCGCACAGGTGCGCATCTATATATAATACTCTCATTATTGCTTTTTGCCTCTCATTAACCTTAGAAACATATCATATATTCATCGATACTCTATATGGACTTCTTTTTCAACATATATTAGTCTCTATTTTATGTGGCATTATAGCCCCATTATATGCGCAGACTTGAACCTTCGAAAACTGAAGTGCTCTGTACTCTGTCGTCAAGCTAAAGTTGGCATAGTACTACATTTGCAGAATACTTTTTTTTTCATACGGCACTATATTCTTCAAAACTTTTTGGTGTTGTAAACTTAGTGATTTTTCAAATAAACAGTTTTTTGTCTCAGCGAATATGCTCGTCGATCTCAGCGTATTAAAATATGAGAAAACACTTGTGCTGCGTCGAGCATATCTGGCATATGAGTCGAATAGCTGGAGAATAAGCAATTTTTAATGCTTCATTGCGAATTGCAAACGGTAATCATTTCGATTTGTAATTTTTTGACGTTCAAAAGAAAAGTGAAAAGCAAACACTCATGTTGTATGCAATATAAGTGATAAAATTGCAATTCTATTTTATAAAGTTGCTGAGTTTCACATGGTAAAGGCTGAAATATTTCACTCTCACATGACAATTTCAGAAAATATTTCAATTTTTTTTTCATTTGTTTTTCTATTTTAGCATCAAATACTTCAAAAGTGGGAACTAGGGTACAAAAATATCGATAGCATCGATTTCAGTAGTAGAAATTAATTTTCATAGTTTTTATATGCACTTTTTTAACGCCATATTCATCATTGAAATATCTGAATTGATGAGTAATTTTGGTCGCGAAATAATTCATGCGAAAAAAAAAGCGCAGTGAGATAATGATCGAAAAATGAATCGTTGGAAAGCACCAAAGGCGCTTCACTTGAGTTGCTGGAATTGCAGATGGTGGGTAATAAATGATGAACAATTGAGATAAGTCTTCTGCGTTCTTGTTATCATAGCCCCTTATCTCGTTGTCTATAAGACGATGAATAAGCACTCATTCCACTCACTCATTTATTGCTTTAAAAATATGGAAAACAAAACATTTTGCTGAATTGGAACTTTTCTTTTCATTCAACAATTTTCCCTATCCAGCATAGATAATTCTGGTCAAGCAGATTATTTATATTTTTACTGAATTTTATGTCAATTCTGAAGCGAACGAAGTGAAAGCAATAAACTGCATAGGGGACCTAGTAACTAAAATGATTAACAGTGAGGTTTATTCCTTGGAGTTCGCCTCAGAACTATCGATAACTCATTGAAAAAAGCTGTCAATAATTAAATAAGAGTGTGCTAATGTAAATCCATTTCCACGACTGCCACAACGAGAAATATTTAATCGGTTTATAGTGGTAAAAAAAAGTTGAGAGGTTCATTCTATCTTACTGTAGAATCCTTTAAAAAAATAATCTAAAAAGTTTTGCCTTCGAAACAGATGACGATACTGTACTTACTGATTAGCGTATTCTTCAGTTTTATATGGAATAATAATACATGGAAATTATCCTTCTAATCAATGATTTCATCAGCTTTAAGAATTTATTTAGTGGTGAATAATCAGCATCTAAGCAAACAGCCGATTTATTTGAGTGACGGGTTCCTTATGACGCTTTTATAATACAAAATGAGCAATCACTGTTAGATGGAATCATAGATTAGAGACAGTGATATATCTCGCATAAATCCCTTAATTCGGATTTATATGGATGGAAAAATACGGCTAGGCTTATATTTGAAGGTACATTTGAAGGTATTTAAAAGGTAGATTTTTGTAGTCAATTCACTGATCGATACTGCTATGCCAAAGATCAGAGATAGGTTTAGCAACGTCTTTACGTCATTAAAACGCACTTGTCAAAGACCGAGATCAATGAATGCCGATAGACTTCCGAAAGTGTAAAAAATATTGTAAAAATATTGCAGTTGTTTATTATTTATTTTTTGCAATTGGAAAAGTGCCAAAAATTTCGGTTATTTCATATATACAAATATTTTTTTGAAATTTTTGTGTTGGTATTTCAATGCAATATCAACTAAGCATTTGAGAACGATATTTAAACGAATTTCGAAATTTTTCGCTAAAATTGCATTTATCTGTCGTATGAATTGATCACTCTTGATGCTATTTTTTTGCATCTCTTCTAAAATTAAACATTTTTATCAATTCAACACGCGATGTTATATTCCAATCTTAGTTTGTTGCTGCGAAAATCGATGATCCTATTTTTAAAAAAAAACGAATATCTAGACATCTAAGAGTGAATAGGATTCATAAAGATTGATCAGAAAAGAAAATTGCCTTCATGGAAAATTCGAGCATTTACTGAGAACGAAAAACACACAACTTTTTATATAATCTTATATAATCTACAATGTCTCGAAGATAATAAACGATAAATATAAGATGGACGAAAGAGGCATGAGACAACTATATGACATATGCTTATGCCTTACGTATGATGCACTATGTCATACCTAAGCGTCCAACGGTTTCCTCGTCTCTCAAATAAGAAGCATTAGAAAAAACGAGGAATTTAGGGCTAATCATGGCGCCGACCTTGTCCTAGCACCACCATATGATCACCTTAGAATTCGATGGCTCATGACATATACATACTTAATTAGTGTTTTCTTTTATACATACTTAATTAGTGTTTTCTTTTATACATATTTAATTAGTGTTTTCTTTGAGTAGCTCAAGTACGTATGATGGCCTACTCTTATATTCCCGTTTGTCATAAACATTGTCACAAACCTGCTCTCAATTAGTTGGCCCTCTCTTGCATTCGACTAACATCCAATAGTTTATATTTACGCAAATGCACTAGTTCAAATTTGCGTTGTTTAGGTGCCGAATTCTTTTTTTTTTTTTGGCGGAAACAGAGATTTCAAATTGCTTACATTGTGATGATCGATTTTGCGCTCTACTTTTTATGTTTTTCGTATGGAGATTTCTTTTTGCGCTCTCTATATCAGCTATTGATCGTATATGTACTTTTTTCATTGCTTTCCTTTGTTGCTTTTCATCATTTACTTTCTAAATCATATTTATGCCTGTGTGCGTATTTTTTTTTCTCTATGAAGCACTAAATAAAGAAATAAATGAGGTGAAATTTTTCCGAAGAAGGAAGCATACCAGAGTGAACGAAAAGCAATATGCGGCGAAATTCGAAAAAGTTTCGGATACGATGATAAATACCCGTTGTTGGTTGCCTAGACATTGCGCTTTTCTTTTTCAAGAATAAACAGATTCGATAGCATTTTTTTATTTTTAATTTTTTGGAAGAAAGAAGAAATAAAAGAATCCTCGACAATGTCCCCCCATAATTTCGATAATCTGTGGAATGAAAAGCCGATTTTTTAATTGAGATGAGCGAATTTTCTCGACGTTTAGCAAAACTCACAATAAGATAAAAAGGACGCTCCTACAACAGTCAGGTAAAGGAATCGATAAAAATATATTCCATCTATGCGATAGATTTACTGCTATCTACCACATCGTTTACAATTCCACTAGCGTTGAGCTTACCTACTCATGGGTCGAAATAGCACATTTCTTTATTATGCGTTTTATTTCCTATGAACATCAATTTCGACAAATTCATCGAGTTGAATCGTTTATTACGTTCGATATATCTTTGAGTTTTGCGCTAACAACTCTCATTGCACCATTTTCCAATTACGATTTTTAACGACGTTGTGAATTAAGCATCGCTTGATATAAATATTAGCTGATATGCTAAAAAATATACAATTATTACTTGTTTGGTTAGTTTTTTTTGTATTCAATCAGATTTCAAGCGTTTGAGGCGATTTGAAATCCTAAATAAAATTTTATTTTCTCATGCCTGTTTAAGGATGAAATGTGAATGAAATAATTCACTGATATAGAAGTATCACATCATTCTCTCTTGTAAATAAAAACTGGCCGCAAGTGGCAGAATATTTTTGCAAGAAGATATGCTTAAAATGAATGTCTTTCCAATTTTTTATTTATTTTATTTTATTTTATTTTATTTTAATTTTTTATTTATTTTATTTTATTTTATTTTATTTTGCTTCGTAAAGGAAATGTCCGCTAGAGGACGGTTGAACGGTTGTTATTTTTATAGCAGCCAACCGCAAAGAAACAAATTTTACAAGGAAACTCTCAGTTAATCTCAGTGAGGTTCCCATATTTATGCATATTGTAAAGTGGGTAAATCTAATCCCAAATTATCCGCAGAAATTTTGGATATTATTCGTGGTAAGTGATATCTCTTTTGCGTTGCATTATTTCCACCTGACAAGCAGAACTCATAAAAACTTCCGCCGTGAAATGTATGGATGATCATTGTGTACACTCTTAGCATAGTAATGGCTTATGATCTCTTCAATGGCAGACCCATCGAATCCTCTTAAGCTAGCGTTCGTCGATTGTCACGTCGGTGGTTCTTGCGATAAAAATTCGGCGAATCTCAAGTAAATATTTCAAAAAAAGGAGGATCTAGTCGTAAAACCCGTTCCCTACTATTGGGAAAATTTTCATCAACAACTTTTCATGAAGCCTGCCCGATAAACACTCTTATGGTGAAATATTACTATTGAAGTGGCAAAATACTTAACTAAAGAACAAGGAAATTTATGAAAATGGTATTTCCAATCATAAACGCCTAGAAAATTAAATATATTTTATGATCATAAAGAAAATATTCACTTGATTTCGAAATATTTGAGCAAAATATTTGTGTTAACTTAGTTCAGTTGTATGGCTGCTAGTATGATTAGAACAGGAAAGAAAATTATTGGTGGTTTGAAGAAAGAAGAAAATGAAATGAATATGCAGAAGAGATAATGAAAATTTGCGTCTATGAAGAGTTTCAAAACAACAATCGATTACTGACATACTTAGATGAATATGCATCAAAAAAAAAAAAGCTGCTTCAGAGTGCTAGGAGATTCTCGTAAAAAATTTGCGCCGAAAAAAAGACTAAGCTTATTGGCCACATTTGTGAATCGACTCTTGCATGAAGCCATTGCCTCTAACCAATCACCACACTGAGTTGCTTCATTGAATAACGTTTCCATTCTTTTCACGGAATCTTACGAATTTGCATTCACAGCGCATATTATAACAACGTTGCGTAGATAATCTTTTTTGTATCTTCCATAGTTTTTTCTGGAAAATGCCTCAAATTTATACTCATCCGCTCAATTCCGAGGGAGTCATAAAAGTAGTAATCATTTGTCTCTGCTAGAGATTTGCGTCCATTCTTCAAATTTCGCTGTTAACGAGACCCAAAAGAATTTTTATTTATTTATTTATTTATTTATTTATTTAATTTATTTATTTATTTATTTATTCATTTATTTTTTTGGCTGCACATTCTCTCTAAAAACTTTGCATATTAAATTCTTTCTCGCTCATGCGACCGCCCATACTCTTCCCTTTCCTCCTCCCTCCTTACGAACACGCTTAATTCTAGTTCCATCCTTCCAAAAATCTGGAAATCATGTGAAGTCCATCTAGATTATAGGTCAGTCATACAAAAAGAAACTAAATTCTTTTGAGTCCTAAAGCCAATTCTGCGTTGCAATAATATATCAAACGCCATAAAAATAATTAACACTTAAGATTGCGTTTATTCGCATCGATGAAATGTGTTGAATGAAATCAGGCATAGTCAAATCTTTCTATTGATTAGTTAGCAATCGTTAATAATAAAAAAGAAATGAAAAATGATGCATAAGCGATATACATTACGGCAACTGCTGTCATAAAAATAATCAATTTCATAAATTATCAAAAAATATTGCAGCAATGCGTTTACACTTCAAATGATTCGATCAGCATCAATGATTTTTTTTCAACCTTAAAAATTAAGCAAATCTCTACAAAATGCGCTCTAATTATGCAAATTTTTGGATGGCTCAGTCGAAGTTGATGGATCATGCTGAAAGATGCTAGAGCAAGCCTGTCCTCCGAAGATCTACAGGTAGAATATAGCTATCAAATTTTTTAGCAATATCTTCAATGGTTCCCAAATTGAAAGTGTAAGGTAAGCATGCAATGCTCACATACTTACATAGAGGCATAAAATATATGCAAGCGTGATATTGCAATATTGCAATATTGCCGCTTTACAAATGATCGTTTACAACAACGCGTAAAAGGGATCAAAATTCCACCCTAAATTTATTTTCAGTAATTATCTGCGAGCTTTGTGTTATGTCTTAGGCGCTAAATGATCGTAATACTGTGAGATAAATGAACCTCAACAATCGAGAAGGAAGAACAGCTTGTTCATATGCTAGGAAATATTAGTGATGCAACATTTCGCATTTGTTATCTAATTAATGAATATTCATGCTCAAATCTCAATTCGTGCCATTTTAGCTTCATTATTATTTACAACAATAACGGAAGTTCAATGAGAATTACTGATAGCAAAACAAATTAGTTGACTCAAATCATACTAAAGTACATTAAAGTAATACAACATTATTGGAAATAATAAAGGAAAATTGAATCAAGAAGAAATTGTGAGCAGTGGAGGTATTATTTTAAAGTGCACTATAAAAATGACAGCTGTGCTTACAACATTGCAATCATATATATATATATATATATATATATATATATGAAAGCTAAGTGGAAAATCTTTTTCAATAGTGTCAGCATTCCCTGCTTACAAGTAAGCTATACGCTTATTCTAATCTATAGCTTTTTTTTTCACTTGAACATCATATCTAAATAATCCAGTAGAACTGAAACAACGAGATTGCTCTTATAGACATCTGCGCTGCCCTAAAATGTATTAAACTTAATAGAGCAAGTTAAGAACTTTCATAGCTTTTCTCTATCGTTATGTCGCAGAACTGAAGATTAAGTCGGTGTGTGCGCTGTTTTGTCTCGAAAAAGAAGGATAAAACGGGTCAACAAAGATAGGCTAACGAGGCATTGTGCAAATTTTCGCTAATGGCTCGAGCAAATTACCCGCATGAAATAAGCAAATTTGGTGGACGAATTCGATAGTTAACCGAAAAAGAGCTTCATCGCTCAGAAACACGTTTCATCTTAGTTGAAACTTCCCGGAAACAAGTTGCAACGCTTTGAAAATAAGCTGCAAACAAAAGGATGTAAATTTAAGAAACGAGAAGAATGAAAGTGAGCAAACACGATGAGCACAATTAAGGGCGAGAAAAAAATCACTGCCACTTTTCTCTTTCAGTTCACAACGGGAACAGAATTCAACTGAAATGAATTTATGAAACGTTTCGTTTCCCTGAAATCTGTAGACGATAAACGATCGCAAATGAAAATTGTTTCAGGATCAAGCGAAATCTACTGTAATTGTCTCATTAATAGAGAAATAATTATGTCATCAACTATGAAGCGTTCAATTTGCAAATCACATTTTAATAGGTCATGAAAAATCATATGCGAATCAAATTTTATTGTTCGGAAGTGCTTTATTCGTTTGCGAATATTTTCGCAAATGGGACGCTGAATTTTCTGGTGAAGAGGCATATACCCATCGATGTATGCAACTTGCCTTCGAAATTTAATAGACTATCGCAATTGTGAATTTATTTCTGAAATAAGCCAAATATATTTTAAGGGACAGTTCTGACGTCTTCAAGCGTGATAACTTTGTATCATGTGCGAATAGTCAGCATTGACCAAGTATGCTCGCAGGTGTTATGAATGAAAAACCAAAAAATGGGAAACAAATAGATTGTGCTGCATAATAAGACGCTAAATGAACAAACGAATATATGTAAACGAAGTCGCCTTGCTAAGTTCGCATGCGAAGTTTCATTTACCTCGCCGACAAGTAAGTGGGAATTTTTATGGCAATAACTGCTTTTTTTGCAACAGAACTGTTTTTTACAGCAGTACTGTTATTATGCTGAAACATTTTTTGAGTACTTAGATTTTAAAATCTTCTCCTATGTGAAATCAACGATAAAGCTGTTGTTAATTCGAAACTCTGCTAATAAAATTTCGTTTTAATATCTAAATTTGGAGGTGGTCAACCAATCGTCAAATATTAACTAAATTTATTGCATAAATGAATAAAAAATTATAAGTAATACATCAAAAGACATAAGAGATATCGTGAAGCCTAGTGAAAGACGTCTAAGTGGTATAATGGTGGCGCAGTGAAGCGTTCGTTTTGTCAATATTGCCGTTTTGCTTTCGAGAATTTGCTTCACTCTTCAATCCGTTTGCATAGTGAATTTTGCTTCTTTTAATGTTGAAGAAAAAATGCTAAATGCTAATAAAGCCGCTATATGTATTAGTGCTCCTACTCAAACAAACCGACGTGCTTTCCATTGATCAACATATCGAATTTCTATATTCTTCGTGGAAATGTCGAATACTAACATCTCGTCAGTATTATGCGATCGCAAAGATGAGCTGATAAACCTATCATCTAGCAGAAAGAAATTAGAATAATAGACTGAATGTATTATTGTGACATAATTCTTTATAATACTTAACGCATGATATGAACGTTGAAAATATTTATGCCAACTGAATAGTAAAATTAGTTTTATTGAAGGGGAAAGTCGCAAAGGATTTTTCGGCAAAAACAGCATTGCAAAAGAGCAATAATTATATATTTAGAAGTCATATTGCTTACTGCGCGGTCAGTTCTAAGACCGCTTCTAGCAAACTCCTTCATACTAGCGAGTCATTCCGACCAGTGGCCTCATCGGGACGGGGCGGTGGAGCAAGTTGGAATTCTCCTCTTGAGTGGTCTAAGCCCTATCCTATAACTTCAGCTAAACGGAAGTGGTAAAGCAAGTAAATTTACAAGTAAATTAGTAAAGCAAATTCACGGAAGTAAGTGAAGCAAGTAAATTTTTATACAAGTTTTACTTTACTCTCAACGTTAAAATTCTCGAAAGGATCAACGAAATTAGAGTACGCAAGAGAATAAAGTGCCCAATTTTTCGCTTCCATTGTCATGGTCGATATGCGTGGAAAATCGAGTAAATTGAAACCACAACGAAATGCTGTTAAAAGCTTTAGCATTTGAATGCACTATTAGCGAATTACGAGGAAATTTTTTATTGAATTATATTGTGAATGTCGTTTTTATATGAATTTCTTGTTTGATCGATTCGATCGATGCGTTTCCATTTGATCTCTTTGATGATGCGAAAAAAAAAAACAAGCTAACAAGGATTTGTTTGCTTTCTAGTTGTTATATTTGCTCTTGCATACGTTTAAAATCTCTGTTTGCTGAAAGAAAAATGAAGAGAATAGTAAAAAAAAAAATTGACTATGAGCTTTCATATTATACATTCAATACTTCCTAGCATCGTTCAATAATCTCAAAAAACTCACTAATTATTGCTGAACGCATTAATAGGTTAATTTAAAGACATGTAAAAGTTTAAAAGTTAACATCGAAACTCAGTGATCGAGTAAATTCTAGCTGAATAGCCTTATCATGCAATTATGCTCGCGGATATGCAAAAGAAATGACTAATTATGGAAAGAAAACTGTGCACGAATCAATCCTCGTTAAGTAGTCAAGTTCCGCTCATAAGATCAACCGGTTTCATAAATTAAATAGAAAAAGGTACAGTCAGTAATGTATTTATATTTTGATCGCTGCAAGCCTTCAAATGAACTTATAAAAAACGTTTTTTCCAAACAGACTAGTTGAAAAAGGGCAATCCGAATCGTCGCAAAATATTTGCAGCTTTTAAATGAATTTTAATGCATTCAACTTCACTCCTTGAAATGGAACAAGTTGGAGAAGTTGTTTGAAGAGGATAAAGTGAAAGGTGATCCCAATCATAACTCTGCCGAGTAGGATTTATAATCGCTTCGAAGTGATGAAGTGGGGATGAATTACCGGAAAGAGAAATGAGTTAGAGAAGCGATTATAAGTGTTCTTCTACGCAATCATTGCTATTCAATTAGACAAAAACTTGACAGCTTTTCATCGGAATGGTGCACGAATCATTGATCAGCGCAATTGCAAAAGTTTACGTTAATGCCAACATCACCGTCATCTCTTCTACATGTTTGATTTTGAATTAACACATACACACATACATACGCACATATACGTATGCACATAAACACACGCTCATAGCGCATATACATCGGACAGGTTTAAATTCCACTGAAATCTTGCGATTGCTTTTTTTTGCGCTATTATTGTATTATTCCACCTTCAAATGATTACTAAATACCGCGCGAATTCAACGTACCTGGATGAGGTTGTACACAATATATAGAACTGCACCGGAGAATGAGTGAATATGAGCAACATTAACCTTGAGATTTTGCGTACTGTAACTCATTAGAGAATAAAAGTGCACTATAGATTATCGATTGGAGCCGATTGACCTTGATGTTTTCCTTTATATTCTACTCCATTATGGTTTCAAATTTGCCCACTGTTTTGTTTTTTCAAACATATGAAATGAATGGAAAATTTGTTGCATTTTTGATTTCCAGTAGAGATTTTCTGCAATTTGCAAGCAACTGAGTGATTTTTTTTGCGTTTAGAAATTTCATTTTTATTGCACCAACTATGAATGCCTCAAATTTCATGCAAAAAAAAGCAAATGGAAATTTGCATTCCAAATTGATGCAATTGCAAGAAATTTATAACATCACAATCGATAGAAATTCCGGATTAAGTAACGATTTTTCACATCCAAACAATTTAGTAGTCAATATTTTTTTCGAAATGGCTTTGAATGCTTCTCAGCTTAACTTAGTCGGAATGCAATCATAGCACATAGCTTTACCACTGCGTATGCCCTCAATTCTATGATCGCAGTGTTTCAACTTATTTTACCTGCTGGATTCCTTTGCCTAATAAGACTAAGGCTGGTATCCTATCTTATATGACTGGAAAGAGAGAGAAGCAATGTGAGCAAATCATACGCGGAGGCGATACGAAACAGTCATGTAACGGTGGTGGAGAAAAGCATGATAAGGAAATGATGACGTCATCCACTTGTCTAATCCTGATGAAAACCAATCTTACGAATTCGAATCCTTCAGTTAAGTCCAAAACTACTCGTAGATATCAATATATTTCACCATTGATCATAAAATGAGAAGGAACAGAGACATGATCTCATTGATGTGCCACTTCCTCGTCTGCTTTCATCTTCGTTCCTTTAGTTTATATAAGTACACATAGATCAAATAGATATAGGCATGCCTTTCTCTTGCTATTCTACATCTGAGGTTTATTGTCGCATTTCCTGGGACATTTTGAAGTTACACATTTTTATATTGGTGTTTCCGAGGATAGAGCGATTTAATTAAACCGACACTCTGAGACGGAGGGAATGCAGACGGTGAGGCAAAAAAAAAAGAAAAAAGAAAGAGCCACGCTTGAATAAATGGGCTTAGATGTGCTGCTGAAAGATTGAAGTTAATCGGCAACGAGGTAGCATTTTATTTACGGGTATCCGCCTTTCATTCATCGAAAAATTGCACTATGGGATTACTTCCTGAGATGTAGCCACTGGTGACAAAATGTGACGTCATTTATTTCTTGTTTTGATCTTTCTTTTTCTTCTTTTGATTTTACCATCACAAATAGCCATCTTTCTTGTTTTGGTCATTTTACCATTTCATCGGGAATCTAATTGCGGCAGTAATTTAATGCCTCATTCAGGGATCCAATCTCTGTACAGAAAACTTGCTCCTTCATGAATTTCGGTCGATTCTTCCAAAAAAAAAAAAATCCATCGACTACAAACGCATAGGCCGTATCGCCTCAAGAGGTACGGTGATCGTGTAGATTTAGGTTGTGCGAGACGTAGATACCTCCGGAACTATTCAGCCTTGAGCGAAGTTCCGGTTTTTTGCATAGCCTCTAAGAGCGTCAGAATTCTTGCTGCAGGTTTGTGTTTATCTTGCTCTCCACATTGTTGCAAACCGTAGAGAGTTCGGTTTTCTTAGAGTTAATACCATATAAGTGAAGGCAACTTTAACGGAGAGTAGAAATTAATCCGAGTAGCAGTAGCATATAGGCATCACCAATTACGAAACTTATTAGAGGCTATTTTTAGCAGTGGCAACATCAAGAAGAATAGATATTATTGGATTTACATATATATATATATATATATATATATATATATATATATATATATATATATATATATATATAAACGTTATTTTTAATGCACGGGAGAGAGAGAGAAATCATGAGAAATCACACTGCTGCAATGTAAAACCGGTTAAGCTGTCATCGGTCACAATAGTGATGGTATTTTGCTAATCAGTGCTTGTAAAACTTCTATTACTAACCGGCGATGGCTGAAATTATGTATTGCTCTAACACTGGTTCGTATATCTGTCATCGATAAAAATCAGCAACTTTTATATCAACAGTATCATTGCATACTACTTCTAATAAATGGTAAGTGATGCTATTAACATCGATTTGTCACTAGATGTTCTAGAATGCTTTTTAACTAGTAAAGCGGGGCTACATCGACAAGCAACGATAGTACTGGTACTAAGTTGTAATAAATAATTGGTTCTGCTGGTGTTAAGCGTCAATGTGAATATTACTAAGAGTTAGTAATAAATGATTGTTTATGCGTATTGCACTAAATATCATTGATAATAACAACGACTATATTAAGCAGGGAGCTAAAGTCTTTCTGTTGATGTGTTGAGCAATTCGACTCTTATTTAAGCACTCATATTAGTGGTACTATCAATTACAATCTGAAGCTGGTTGTAATTGATCATTGAGTACCAATGGCAGCATTACGAAGCATATTGGATTCTAAAAGATGCAATGCAAGAAGTGACCTTGAAGTAAACAGGAGTGCAAACGGAATGATAGAACTCCAGAGGAAATGATTTTTTTTTTCGTTTCTTGGCATTTCTGAGATAAAGATAACCAACTCCAGAGGGAAAACTTCCGAAAGCCCGAGAAAATAAGGTGTGCTCTAATTGTGAAAACGGTCAGAAGGGTATAATTGGAAAGCGTTTGTGAGAGCATGCTTGAATAACCTTGAAGACAGGGTATGGTACTATCTTTTTTAGCATATATTGCCGTTCCCCGGAATGGGAACTTGTCGACCTCTCGAGATGGTCAACTTGAGTGTCAGGGCATCGCTATATTTCTAAAAGTCATGACAAGGAGTTGGGCATGAGATCTTCATATCGTCAACTTTCCCACATTCTAAGAAAAGTACTTTCTACAAGAAACCACATCAATTTGATCGATAAGTTGTGCACTTTTTACACCCATTTCCATTCAACCAAATAGTCGTACTAATTTTCAAGCAACAATGAAGTAGTGCTCCATATATTTTCCTTTATATAAACAACTTGTTTTGTAAATCATCGGGAACGAATACGCTTTTGGAGTGCTTTCGAAAAACTCCAAGAGATAATTGGCTCACGACTTTTATATCAACATTGAATGTCAACTGCTCAGTTATGTGACAAATGGGAACAAAACTGTTTTTAAAATGGAGCATATAGACGAATTCCTCTAGCGGATTCAGTCACACTCTAATGGAGGAGCCTCTCTATTCGAAAGAAACAAGAAAGAAGATGATTTCCATCTTATGAAAATAGCCTTAGCTGGTAAGAAGGTGACGAAATGACCAATAATGTAATAGAGGTCATTTAATCATCCTGATTGTTCCAGTGAAATTCAATCGTAATTTTATTTTCTATTTGCAAGTTGAACTACTAACCGACAGACATATATAATGTTCATGCATAGAAGTAGCATTGTCTACATAAACGAAATCGTAAGGTAAAACCATAACGTAACGAAACGAATTCGTTCATAGTAGAAATACCTCATAACGTTCCTAAGTTTTCTCCTGTACGATTAATAACTTTGCGAGGTAGAAGGCGCTTACCGAATATAAATTACAATCGAACTACGGAATGAGAAAACAGTTAATAAATTGAATGCTAGTCTGCTATAAACATAAAAACCTGATTATAGTAATTTAAATGGATAGCGACTGAGGAGCGATTCAAAAAGGAAAGCATTACGAGGATATAAATAGGTAGTATCGCTGAATAAAATGCCTTCATCTGATCAGTCGATCATTTTCCTCGCATTGAGTTGGAGCTTCCTCGCATTGAGTCTTTCTTCTGTAATCAATTCCCATAGAATTTTTCAACTTGACTGTTCAATGTGTCAATTCCTTCTTTAGTGCTTTTGAAGATATTTTCATTTTTCTTGTTGAAATCCATTTTTCATATTACGTGAGATTTTAGATGGGCGCAATTCTAGAAACTTTTCATAGAATAAATCGAAGACAGGGATTATCGGGTAGTAAAATCATCGCAGCAGCCTCCCCTTTCCCTCTCCCATCTCTCCCCCCTCCCCCACCTCGATGCATTATAATTTCAAAATTATTCGTACCTCTCCCCTATTAGTTGTCGTACGTTTGTTGTTGATGATGATGTAAAACGATGAAACACTAGGTGAAATAATTTCTTCACAGCCCTGATATATGCCTTAAACATTGCTAATCAGAAAATTCATAAATTGAAAAAAAAGGACTCCAATTTTTCGCCAATCATAAGTGCAATTCTACAAAACTCGCTGAATGGCCTCTTTGTAACGGCTCTTTTTCGCCATAGCCAAAACGCATTGATAGAAGTTTATACACTTCGAATGCTGGGAATTAGTAACAAAAGAACGTGCAAATAATGTATTGAAATTACGCTTAACAATTAGATCTGCTAATTAGCAAAATTGAGCTTCTTTTCCCTCAAGATCAGTTGAACGTTATCTTTATCAAATTGTTAGTAATGAGTAGAGTATAAAATAAAACAATTTCAAGGTGATTGTATTTGCCTAGATTTATGTGATATAAATTTGATGCTACAACATAACCTTCTTATTTCAACATTATGCATTTCAACATTATGAATTATATATGCAATAAAGTGAACTCTTAGAAGCCAATGCATCCTCTTATATCTTCTGCACCAATAGCGAATGTTCTTCCGTCCAAAAAAAGAGCGAAAAGTTATTTCGGCGTGCCGATAATTTTCACTCCTATCATGGAAAATTCATCACTCTTTTCGAATAGTGGCAGTAATTGCGGAACGCAACGTTCATTCTTCATGTATAGCGAACATTTTCACATGTGAAACAATGATCGAAAGGTGCAAAGCCATCGAGCATATATTTCGACTTTTCTATGCTGTCAGCTGTGATCCCTATTTGATATCACAGAGGTGACTACTGGAGTTTTAATGGCCGATTTCAAATTTTTTGGGCACAATGTGCAATGATGAACTAGTTCTTTTTCAGTAACAACGATTAATGCGTAATTGTTTGCTTCAATGAAGGTAAAAAAATTCTCTAATGTGACAGCGTAAGTGGAATGGAAGCAGTTCGCTTTTTGGATAATTGTTTGAAATATTTGGAGAATTATATGAACAAAAGAGGTGGACAGGCATGGGCAGAAGGGAGAATATGGAAAGTTAAGAATAGGAGATCGATGAAACACGGCGGGAGGCACTTTTTAATAAATGCGCTTAACTATTAAACATAGGCAGCTAATAAAAATGCAGACATTATTAGTAGCCTACGTCATTTAAGCTTCCATATTCTGTAGCAGTTAGCTATTTTCAGCTTGTCGGTGGTTGATCTTGTAATACAAGTAAAATCACCCATATCAATTTTCTGATGCTTCGTAGAGAGCGATTTCCGGGAATAGCAATAGTTACAAACATATTTATCAACATGTGCCATTGGCCATTGTAAACTTGACAATAGGTGGAGAGCGACCCAGAGGAAAGCCACCATGAAGACGGGAAGATTTTCGCACGACAGACATAGGAACAACATGGAGAAGAAAAGCAGTAGAGAGATGGTTATGGGAGGGTATCATGCGCAACGTCGTCACTGGACTGCATGCTGCGACAGGGACAGCTCGTTGATTATCGACTTCTAAGTAATGTAAGTAAGTAAGTACGATTGGCCGAACGACCCGATCGGTAAGTTACGACGCTCGGATAAAGCAATAATTATGCAAGCTGATAGCTGTATAGTGGCATATTTTAGCCTGATACCTCTTAACGGGCTAATAGATTAAGTAACTGATTGTACTGGGAATATTTCCGTTTTTAGCACCAAATGTCTGCAGTGATAAATCAGTAACAAATTCAGCTTGAGCAATCACTGATCACGTTAAGTCTCTATGGGTGATAGCTATGAGAAAATATTCTTATGCTTACATAGAAATCTTAAGATTTAGAATGGATTGAGAGAGATAGTATTAGAGACCTCATATATAATATATAAGGAAGATAGACTTGATGGAGTTTTCTGAAAAGCAAACTGAAAATTAGAGTTATGAACGAAATGAATTGAAGGGATGGAAAAGCGATAACACGCTGAAGAGGAAATCGTATAAAAGACGAACAGCATTCGAACTTATCTCTCAATTGTAGTAACACATTCATCTATGTAAACATATCGTCGCATTATTTGTGCACTGATGCGAAAATATACATTCGTTAAAAGCGATCAATAAATGCAATCAGGTGAGAACAATTCAGTAATATTGAGAGAGTGGAACGAGTAATTATTTGTATAAGAGCGAGAATAGACAAATTTAGTGCAAAGAAAAACCTTTTTACATAGATGTGTTACTTGTTTGGTCACCGCCGATCCGTTTATCGCCGATCCGATCCCAATTTGAATGCTTATCGGAAATTCGACGAGAATAGCTAAATACACGATGTTTTTATTTGCGAAAATAAAAGAAAATGATATGTGGAATAACATTATAAATTTGGAAAATACATTATCGTTTTCTAAATCATTCGAATGTGACATAATATTCTATCTCTTGTGCAAAAGACGTTTGGCTGCACCTATTATACCGACTCAAATTAGCATATTTGCATATATGCCACAATAGCAGTTTAATAGAGCAATGAATGAATGGATTGCGATTACATGCAATATCGACAAGGCGAAAGAAGAAAAAGTAGAAAAAAAATTAAAGTTTATTATTGTGAAAGTGCTATATTTTTCGAGACTTTTCTGATGCAAAAGGAATCTTTATTGGGAATTATCCGAAAATCAATTTAGGTCACTGGTGGGATAATTACCTCTTACGTAGGAATGTAATTTTTTCGAGGTAATCTGAACCATAGAAGCGTTTAATTTCACTAAGATTGTTTCTTTTTTTGGAGATTTCAATGTAAAGAAAAAGTAGCGTGAAATTGACGAGAGGTTTTTAGTGGATGAGAGAAGAAATGCAATTAAGGGCCCGTAGAGATAGAGCGAGTGCTCGTGCGCTTTCGGCGAATGTCGTCAAGTTGTATTTGCGATTACACGCCTCCATCGAAATGAAACTGAATAAAACGACAAATGGCGTCGACGCATTTATTTGCTTCGTTTTTCACACTCGTTTATCAACTCCGATTAACAATTTGCTTGATACTTTCAGGAAAATTTTTACTTCCTGTTAAAAAATCTGCAGGTATAACTGATAAAAGAATTAGCTTCTCGGAAAGTATGCCTTAATTTGTCAGCAGTATCGATTTCTTTTGTTTACTATCATAAGTATATATCGGACCCCATGTCTCAAACCACAATCAACTCACTTCCCTACTGGAAGAGAGGAAGCTTGTTGCTCTATCTGTTCTTTGAACAAATGGATCAGAATTTCAACATCTGATGAACAAGAGAAAGGATCAAAGATTAAAGGATTGAAGATGTGAAGAGGGTGTTCAAAGTCTTAATAAAATCTCTCAAAACAACAAAATTTTCTATATATCGTTTGCATCAATATTGTTTATTGAGTTGGAAATTTCGTCAAGAATATTATGCGTTGGGATGCTTCTAAAATTGAAATAAATATGCCCATAGTTAACCGAATATGCAAAATATAAGTGGAATTACAATTTGCTCATAATACTTCTTAATGAATTACACTCCGTAAATAGAATACTCATTGATAATATGATGAATTTTACTTTAATTTTTTATAATATTTGCAGTAATATTTGGATTGAGTATTACTCTAAATATTGCGCATCGAATATCCACATTATTATTCATTATATCAAAACGAAGTCCAAAATGAAATGTTGAAAGCATTTTCAAGTATTTATTCCTCACTTTATTGAAAAGAAATCACTTGCAATTTTATTCCACTAACAATGAATTTGATTGCTAGTGGTGTAAAGCGTTGGTGTATTTTTTGTGAAGCTAAGAAAGGGTAAATATGTGCAGAACATAAATCTGCTCACAGCACTAAATCGACTCGGATCGCTCTCTAACTTATCATCGCTTTGTCGGTCTTGCCAAAGCTAATTTCCGGTTCGGGCGCTCGTTGCTTTATAATGAGTCTTTGAAAGCGTCGCATATTTAGCAGCGTCTTAAGCTCTTCGAATATATGCGTAGTAACGTGGATGATATCTAAGATGGTACCACTCGCGTGTTTCGAGTACTTAGGGGCGAATCCAGGGATGGATTCTTCTGGAAACTCATTTAACTATTCGAACTGATCCTGCGTGCAGGCCATTCTTTGGGAAACACTAAATTTTATCTTATGGTCGAGAGAATGGAGATTAGTCGCGCGGTTGAATTCACAGAAAGGTTTCATCACGGAATCACCCGTTAATGGTGCCTATATACCCTTCAAACTGCTGAATCATCTTGCAAACAACATCATTGCTGTTGAGCAGTGACATACAAATTGTTGAATAAAACACGTTGAATAGGACAGAAAAAAAATGCTTGAAATTTTCAAGGGTAAATATTGAAGGATACTGAATTCCTATTCACTCAGTTCGAATAAGCAGGTTAACTATGAATTTGGTTTGCGATTTATTTGGCTATTTCTGACGCTTAAAAAAAGATCATTCGATAAACTTTCCGACAAGCGGAATTAACAATCAGTATAACTATACGACCGACTTTGTGGATATTTTACTTAGTGGGTAGTAGTTTGAGTGCCATTCAAGTATGGTTCTTTATTACAACAATAAATCGAGTTAATGATTCATAAAATATTCAGGGCATAAATAAATTACTTGATCGTCGACGTGCTGAGTTACTTTCACGATGAATCTTAGAGCTTGATTGTTGAAATAAAAAAAAAGATGATCATTTCGCTCGTTCGAATGTTATGAATAAAAGAGTAGAGAACGTTACTGGAATGAATTTAAGAGTAGAAAATGATATACCACAATTCGGCTGTGCAGTAAAGTACACTATCGTCTATAATTTCTTCAACACAAAGACATAAACGGCATAAATAGTAGGAAACAGCAATACGCTTGATGGTGTGAATAAATGGCTTTCATCTTGAGTTCATTCATGTGGAATACAACTGTAGCACTAATTTTGCTTTGCGCGGTTACTTCCCAAGAATCTTATCGTTCTTTCTTTTGATGAATTTGAATATTTTTGAGAAAAAAAATGCAGAAATTTTTTAAGAACAAAGAAACGTATTTGATACAAAAGCAATGAATAAAGTTGAAGATTTTAAAGCATCTGTGCATATCTGTTTCAATATTCGGCCGGTGAACGTTCCCAATTCTATAGACGCTTACGCTTCAGTAGTTAGTTTTATTAGAATTTCTGCAAACATTATACCAACGGTTCTTGTGGAAGTGAAAAGAGATCGGCAATCTTCCGTTCATTCTTTTCGCCGACGATTAGCATTTCCTTACACTTAAATCGGTGAAGGGTGAAATATGCGAAACTGCCAATCGACACTTCTGCCGTACACCGAACGCAATCTATATTTCATGCATTCGAAAATTCTGCGAGAAAGAAATGGTTTTTGACGGGCATGGAAGCGAAAAAAAAAACGATAGAGAGCAAGAAAGATGAGCGGAGTGGGAGGGAGGGGGACTGGGAAATGCTTGTGGCACAAAATCTGGCTAAGGAGGGCGCCAGGGAACAGAAGTAAGGTGCGCACAACATAGTATCAGTAACGGGACAAGTTTAAAACGGAAACGATGCTAGATTTTATAATTGTACATTGGTTCGGCGAAGCATTGGCTGCGATGACAGTGTGCATTTACCTACAGTGATGGGCATCCTGCGGAAATACGATGACGTTCCATCTCACTGCAATTGCGTGAAAGGTGGTATATCAATTTTCGATTATCCTCCATAATCTGAGCACAAGTATTTCTTATCACGGCTATCAACTCCTGATAGTCGAGTTGGGAAGTGATAGGAAATGAGCCGCAGTTTAGTGATCGCGCAAAACATTATGCAATATCTATTTAGCAAAACAATTCATCATGTGTCATTTAGGGAAGTGACGTCATTACTTATGAAGAATATTCAAATTAAAATCAAGAGACAGTTGCACTAAAAAAGTTCTCACAATTGCAACGAAGTAATAGTGAGGTGGAATATGAGATCGATGAAAGAAAGAAATACAGCGTAATACAATCAATGAATTTCAACGAAATTGAACGCATGGTTCGATCAATTCGGTTTTTTTTGGCTTGAGGGTTCGATATTATCATGGGAGATTTTTTGCTGACTCATTGCTAGAAATATATGTTGCGTATGTAATATATTTTAGAGATAATACTTAAGAAACCTTTCGTTCTATTTGTTGTTGTTGAATTGCTGTGAAATATTGGAATTGATTGACAGTTTTCAATCAAAAAGAAACTATTAGATGGAAAGTGATGAATATCAGTCCGGCTATTTGTGTAATTACAGTGGTTTTCCACAGGAAGCATCCTCGACGCTTTTCTTTTTCTGCTGCCTGTAAATAAGTTGACTAATTGCCTGCCATAGGATGCCATTGTTACCTTTTTTGTAGGTGATATGAAATTATATGTTAATGAATGAAGGCAACGATACAGCTATTATCCCTTAAGATTGTCCATGATTGCATTTTTACTCGATCATAACACCGTTGTTTTTTCATATCTATTTGAATCTCGCCTTTCTATCTTCCCCATCGCGCATAAGATTAGCAGTATGGCACCTGTTTATCACTTCATTTACGGCAAGAAAGCTATGGTCGATTCGACTGTACATTTTTACAAACACTTGAACATGATATTGAAAAATATCTACTACAAAATGGCGTAACACCTAAGTGCATATTTAACCTATGAAATATATGTAAAGGCTATCGTCGAAAATATTATGAAAAGTGGTTACCTCGTAAACAAAATGATTTTACCAGAATATAAAGAGTGCAGCGATTGTTTATGAGACTCTAATGTGAAAAAAAAAGGAATGTAAACTAACCAAGTTAAGCCAAGCACAACGTCCACACTATTTACCACGTTAAACTTTCGAGATTTGTAGAATTAAAGCCGACCTTTTTATGATGTTTAAGAGTCTCGTCCACTTCCTGTTTTTTTTTTGATTTTTTAATATATTTCGAATATTTGCATATTAGACATGTTCATCTTTTCAAGCAATATTTTTAAAAATTTGGAAACATTTTACAGGCGAATTACACGAATAGATTCATTAGCAATTTTGAGAAAGCATTACCTCTTGAAGTAAAATGAGCATACAGTATAGTAGCATATCACTGAAAACTGCATAGATTAACCTCTACATACGTTAGCACATGGTCATCGATGACTGGTCGATGACTAACACAGCGAAATATTAGGTGATACTCGATGAGTATTATGCAGATCTGTGTTCGAATATGTTGCAGTGGAGGTGTTGTTTATTAAAATTATTTGCGTATCTTCAAGTTTACTTTCCTATTTACCAATTATTGTATCTGACAAACTTATTTCGTCGATGTATTGGATTTATTTGTCGCATTCATATGAGCATATTAGTGTTTCTCAGAACACTTTGTTCCGTTTACATTAATAAACGATTCTTATATTTTCGGTTCTTTATAGCTTCATATTTGGCGTTTCTTCATGTAAATTTCGAAGCAAAAGAGAGCGTTCAGTGAGAAATGCAGTAAAAGCTGAGTTGTACTTGTTATTAATACGATTCTTAAAGTCGCTTCTAATTGAATTATTGCTATGATAGATTGCGTGAAGTTTTGATGAGCTAGTTTCATCTATTAGTTTCATCACTTCAATGTTGCGCTCATTCTTAACATCTTCATAGTCTTACCCAATTCGTCTCACCACTTTTCGACATTTTCATACGTAAGATTTCTTGGAAGTCTTAGATTTATTGGTGAGCGTGTCCTCGGTAGTATAGTGGTGAGTATCCGCGCCTGTCACGTGCGAGACCCGGGTTCGATTCCCGGCCGGGGAGTTCGCTTTTCAGTCAATTGTAAATTTCTTTCAAGGTGACACTATGTCAACAACCATCAAAGGCAGAAAAAATATTAATACATTTACGAATTCATCTTCAATTCTCTAGTGATAGGCAATGACGACAATCACGCGAACCATTTACTTGCTTTCCATTTAGCGCATGTCGAGATCATACAGCTATAAACTTTGTAGTACATTTTCAAAATCGTTCATCTTCGCACTTCATTTACACAATGACACAGACAAAAAGAATACAAAAAGATAGCCCACTTTTTGCAATCCATCGTCTGAAGTACATATTGCAATCCAAACATATAGGAATCACCGTCTCAAGTACATTTTGCAATCCAAATATATAGGAATCACCGTCTCAAGTACATTTTGCAATCCAAACATATAGGAATCACCGTCTCAAGTACATTTTGCAATCCAAATATATAGGAATCACCGTCTGAAGCACATATTGCTGCTTATGCTGTATGCATTCGCCGTAAACTGCACGCTATCTAAGAATATGACTTCAATAAATTACAGCTAATCTTCGAACACCTAAGAGAAACAATTCATAGCAGTCAAAAATCGTATGATGTAGCTGCTGATTGAGTAGCTTGTACCGTATCAACAAATTTTTATACATCTCTTGATGATAAGATTTGTCTTATCTAGTCCATATAAAAACGTTTAGTACGTTTATTTAATTTAAGCATTATATGTTTTGATTATTTAAGCAAAAAATTCAACTCATCATGTACAAAATGCGAAATACTATGAGCGATATAATCGTAGCACTGTGACCATTTATAATCCTCTGGTGAGTTATTCTTCGTTACGAAACGGTTCGGGCTAAGAGAACGATGTAGATGGCGATGAATCAAGCAAACGTTATTCCATTGCAGCTTCGCTTCGTTTACTGAAATTTGAAGAATGTTAAATGAGGAAAAAATCCAAAAAAACCCCCTCTGATCTTCGAAAACAACCTGAGCGAGTTTGGAGGGGAAAGTGGTGGGCGGAGAGGGGATGAGGTTAGGTAGAGGAATGATAGACAGTTCCGGCAGATCTTTAAAGATATTTTGAATCATTGCCAAACGACCGATTGATCAGTCAGCCGCTCGTTGCTAACTTTTTTTTTCAAGTTGTGAAGTTCCGAAATTCGGAGAATTTTCCAAGATAGCCATCTATAAGCACGAAAATTTTTTGCTTTCTAGATTTCTCCTTTCACGCATCAAAAAGCATCAATGTGTGGAATTAAATTACCACCGTGATAATTAACTTTCACATCGGCAACAGTGGATTTGCTGGCAACAACCTAAAGTTTTTGCTCACTTCATTCTTACCTCATATCTGTTCCTTTTTTTAAAGCTATAGTAGCATCGTCTCTTATACATTGGCACTGTTCGCTACAATAAACAAGAATTTACTCAAAGTTTTCTTCATGAGAAAGAACAAACATTTCTCTGCATCCTAAACAGTATTTCTCAATGAATGCGATTTTGTCATCAAAAACAAGCAATACAAACACAACTTCGTTCTCCGTGAATAGTTTGCCTCGAATCTTGCGTTGAACAAAAACTTCACCTCTCATAGATACCGATTTGCCGAAGAAACAGAAGATGATAAGCAAGCATCACGTAACCTTCCGATACCATTATTCGATTGCTATTCATTAATCCCCTTTCCCCCCTCCCCTCAAGTCTTTCCGGTCAAGAAATAACCAATTTGAAGGCGACTGAGGCGATTTTATACCTTCAATGCTTCGTAAACCATATTACCCCTGAATTTTAAAAGATGAAGAGCTAGATAGTTCTTTTCTTACGATTGAGGTTTCACCAATAGTTGTTTAGAGCAAATGGAGAAGTCCATTAGAACAGCGTGTGAATATTGTTTTTTTTTTTCTTCATTGGTCTTTTTCGTAGGTTCAGTTTCATTTATTACCGTTACTCGTATTAGAGCAACAACAGTACACAGTTCAAAAAAATGTTCGCGACCTAAAAGTCGCACTAATTCATTCCTTTCGAGTAACTGTTTTATGCAGTCACCAATACTCTCATTTCGTCATTCCCTCCCTTTCCCTCCCTAAACTGGCCTATTTCTTCAGCCTTTTCTCCTCATCACGTCCATGCCTCTCTACGAGTTGTATGGCACCATCTTCGTACGTCGTACTTCTATGCTCACTTATTCAGTACCATCACCATACTGTTATCTGTGGCAGTATTGTTTATACACAATAAGTGTTCATCCGGTACAACCTTCGACAATTTATTATGAATGCATAAGGTCGCATAAAACATTATTAACCTGATATTTGAAATATTTCGGCCACTTCACGCCACTGTTGTTCAACAGTATTAACTTGTTCATCGAATGTTCTGAAGTTGTTCTGCCATAACGATTGCCTCGATTTAACAGCCAAAATGAAACGATCCAAATCATAATGTGCTAAATTTTGGTGTGTTCCATTGGAAAACATATGCAGCTCCTTAATTAAGCCATATTCATTTAGAGATTCGAATTCAGCGAACACTTGCCACTTCATAGGCAACAAAGTTAACAAACAAAAGGATAGATGACGACTAAGCTGCTTTGTCGCCTCTCCAAGTTGAGTTGTAATTACCACCTTGAATTCAATGTTTCCTCTAGTCACCAACATATTTCTTGCTTGATTCAATCGACATCAATTTCAGCAGCTAATATTATTATGAATTGTGGATATTATGAACTTCAAATTTTCTGCGTTGTGCATTAAGCATATCGAATAAACCCAGTAAATCTTGTTCGACTCTTTTAATTATCGTTTCAATAATAGAATTAGCAAGTCACCTATATAAGCGAAAGTATTCGGTTGGCCAGATGGTTCTAGTGAATCCTCTTCCAAAGATTTTCGCTTTTATTGCAATAACATTTGCATTAAATTTACGTAGGCAAGCATATTGTAGATCATTCCCGTTGCAATAGGTTGCAATAACCCCACAACGATGTTTTCGCAATGTGTTGCAGTTCTTTTCGATTTTCTTTCAAACATGTTCTCTTTTATGCAGTAATCCTTCTTGTAGTATATACAGGATTCTTACATTTATATATACAGGAACATCATAGAATTTTTCGCAGCTCTTGTAACAGTACCATATAGGTGTTTCGAAAAGGCATTGCAAGTTTCAATTATACCTCGTATCAGTAAACGATATCGCTGTTATTAGTAACGGTCCTATTTCAGCAAACATGCAGCATATAAGTGGTGAGCTTTCAACGCGCCCCCGAATAACTATGCTACCAGTTATTATGTATTTTTAAGTCCAACTTTCAATTACACATATATGCTAGCAAGAAACCGATCGGAATTTCTGGTCTAACTTTCAGTTTCTTTAGTTTTTTCTAGCTTTTTTCTTGCATATCTCTCAATAGCTTCCCCCGAAAGGCTTAGATAGTTCCTCTCGAAAGTCTAGTTGATGGCACAGCAACGATACCTTAAAAAAAAGTATTCACCCACGTCTAAAAATGAGCATTAGAATAGTTTCCGACAAATTTCGGGAAATTCGATGCGATTTTTCTAATAAACAGACAACGATAAAGGTCAGAAAGAACAATTCGAGGCTGTGCTTCCAGACGCATTTCCGTATCGTTAATATATAGTAGAACTCTTGTCATCACAAGGTAGCTAAATGTTTTAAATACTTCTAGGTTTTAAAAGTCCAAAGAAGTCCTCGTCGCAGAGATGTGGTGAAAACTAATGACGTCATTAGATATTTTATCAATTCTGCTTAAAGTTTTGCCAACATGAGCGTCTTTTTCAATTTTAGAAAGAATACAATTCTTTGGACGTGCCAATGTACGCAATGTTTTTCGACCATAAGAATCTCGAAGTTAGTTGCTCTATATCTTCAGCATGTGAAAATACATAAAAGTTTATTAAGGCTAGGCCGTAGCTTGCAAATACCAGAGTACAATTATAAAGTAACCTTTTTAGTTAAGAGAATACAGCACTACCTGAACGTGGTGTATGAGAATGGAGGGCACCGGAGGCATGAGGCAAGATATTTTAAGGCATTCACGACCTTCCTGTGACCAGTGGCGAGATGTTATGGCACTTTTTTTTAATCCTATGGGTGAATTTTAATCCCCGGATTTCCAGAAATAGGCCATGATGAGTCCATTCCTTGTCCCAAGACGAATCCAACACTCCCATCACACGTAATAACAGCCTAATAACTAAAATCACAGCACATACATATCGAGAGATGCGAAAAAATTCTAAGCAGAGGATATTCTCTCATGATTGAGGCGGTAACACTAGTTCTTGAACTGTGTACGTTATGAATAAGTGATAAAGAATCACTGAATCAGATTTGTTGAATACATGAAGAAAACATCACATAAGTTTGACGGCTGAATTATGAATCAATCGTTGAAAGCCCACTGGGGTACTTTAGCCAAACGAATCAATCACATGTCGTCGCTATAAAAGAGAATTGAGCATTGGCTTTCGTCAGCTGTAAACATTGGCGATTTTTGCTGGGAATTGCCTCTTTTCGGCAATATTTACGCAAAAATACCCACTGGAAAATTTGCATATCCTATTGATGTGAAAAGAGTGGTAAAATGCACCATAAAATTTGTAGTGAAATGCGTACTCAAAATCCACCTTATGAGAATAAATAGTTAAAGAAAACATGCTCAATAAAGATGATAGATGATGATTAAAAGAGCTTTCAAATTTGAGTCGAATATTTGAACTTCGACAAAACAGTTTCACATTTATAAGCACATTACGATTAATGATCGAGTTAGAAAGTCATATTTGTGCGTATCTGTGTATCTATTTCTCTGAATGCTTCATCTCAATATCGATATCAAAGCTAGAATTACAAATGTGACTGTCAACACCTAACTTCAAATTCATCCATCAAGTTCTAAATTATTTGTAAGCATTTTAATATGGTTGTACAACGGCTTTATTTTCACCACTAATAAACTCACATTTCATTCATGTCTAATTGCATTTCCATAACCGACTGGATCTGAAGACCTACTTGAATGCAAGCATATTTCTAGTGCAGCAAATTTATAGCCGATAGTCAATCTGATAAAGACATGAGTGCATAATTCCGTATGTTTTACTATTTTTGGGTAATTCAATCCGCTGTTGAATTTGATTGATGGCATTGCAAAAGAGTATTTCGTGTTAGTGCATTTGTCAACGTTTTCACCTCATAAAATACGTTTAAATTTTTAAACGTATTATTCGTTATTCTTTTAGAAGCCAATTTAACTGAAGTCAATGTAGAAATTAAAAGCATCGGATAGACGGAAAGACACGTGTACATTCATATTCATATGCATAAATATATATACAGGGGTACAACTATTGTATAATTTGCATTGCAGTTAAGAGTTCGTAACACTTTGTATGTGAATATTTGCATCAAATATTTTAAAAAATTATCATAAAAAGAAGAAACAAATGTATAAAAACATTAAAACATTGTTATCAGAACAAAAAAGCTCCTTGGTATCTCTTCAATTCTTAAAGCATCATTCCTCCTCAAATGTAAGAAAATCTATCCAGTAGTTCAGGTAAAGTTTCAGGCATTTTATACGAAAGTTAACGTTAAACAGAGTGCTATATACTAAAATACATGAAAGCATATATGCGAATGCAATCGAGCGCCAGCTGTCAACAATGTTGCTTTGCGGTTGGTAACTTTGCATGACATGAACTCTAAACGCATTGCATAGCGTTAAGTGAAAATTGGTGATGCATGCAAAAATTTTATAAATATGAAATTTCGACTGCATTATAAAACACTCTATATGTGTGCAAAAAGTCATTATGTTCCACAAATTAATAAAAAATAACCGTCAATTTTGCCTCTGCAAGCAAAGGAAGCAAGTCGAATTCACCTTTTAAAACTTTTCAACTTAGGCATGAGTTTGCCACAGATTTTTTATTGAGGAGCATTCAGGGAAATACGATGTTTGTGATAACGACATCTATGAGGCTTCTGAAACCTGGAAATGGATAAATCTTACCAGTACCTCAAAAATGTTAAACGATCAGGGGTGAACATTGCACGTTTTCCGTAACAAGGATATCACAGCGTAAATAACAATGAAATCTATGATAAGGCGACAAGAAGTTCTCAAAGCATTGTTTTTGTTTCTCTTATTGTATTCACTAAGGCATAATCACCAAAAACACAAACGATTAAACAAAACTTCATAACTGAAAACATATTAATAGACCTGTGGCTCTAAATTGCAAAAAGAGCCAAGAAGTGAAGACAAAATTGCAGATGAAATTGAATGCCTTCTTGCGGTGTCGTTTTCAACGAAGACATATAAACTCACATTCAGCTCTACTATAAAAGCGATTCTCATTGCCACATCCGCTGAAAAATGAGCATTGCTTAAACAATGCACATTGAAGACATCTTCAATTATGTGCCGAGTAGTCAATATTTTTGATATACTCATAGAATTCTTTATAAAAATGGAATGAATCGCTCTCAACAATCGAAATACTTAATAAACCACTATCTACAATTATGTAGAAATTTAACAATTTCAATGAAACAAAAAACTAAATGCGCATAAATGATAATATGATTGACCAAGCAGCAATTAACTTTACTAATAGTAATTGCAAAAAAAAACCAATCATACATACTCTTGAGTATCTATAGGATAATCTCCAGCAATAATCATTAATCTTTTGCGTTTTTGAGAATTTGCATTTACACGAACGGAAACGTCGAGTAATCAATAGGTTTCATATGGTCCTACCAATCCATCTACCAAGTAACTTTAATTTGGAAATAAGTAAAAAAAAGCTTTGAAATTTGCTCACTCTATACCCATCTTTTAAACTATTTTCCATGTTTGCCCACTAAGTACCACTCGAACCGTGAAAAAAAAAATTATTGCTTCATAGAAAATTTTCGTACGAGTGTCTCAATGAATTAAAACAGAAATATTAATGACATCATCGGAGCATATTTTATTTTTTATTGGCAACTGGTTGGTAGATAAATGGAATATTAAAGCACTCGTTACATATGCCCCTCTGATATGCTTCTGCAGCACTGTTTTGTGCTCATAAAGAAGAGTGGAAATAAACGCTAAGCTTATGAGCCGTGCTTAACTTCCGGGCATTCAGATAAAACGCATCGAAATGTATCAGATTTATTTCAATTTCAACCTTTTTTCAGTACCACATATTCATGCATACCATTCTTATCTTTGAATCATTAATCTTTGCGCATAATTTCGTGGTAGTTTAAATAGATTTTTTCTTACTGTCAAGTAATTATCATTTCTTCGACCATGAAAAAATTATCATTGCAATGCAACGTATTCATTTGAGCTAATTGCATCAATATAAAAAAAAACCTTCTATTCCAGTATTGTGAGACAAAAAAAAACAGAAAAAATCAATGATCTTCACACGCGTTCCTAGATCTATTCGGCCCATATGCTAATCAATACAACCACCTTACTTAAGGCATAATCGCTATGAAGTCTCTGTGGGGGTTCACAATATTATATTTAGAGAATGAATGTCTATATGGCGATACTCATTACGAATACAGAAACGCAATGGAAGTAATAGGTAATCATGAAACGATCTAGAAATTTCAACTGAAATTCATCGTTTTCTGTCCGCAAACAATTAGTACTGAAATGAAAATCTATTTATGCCGCCAAAGTGTAGCACTCCACTTAAAATAAACTCCTCTTACTTACCTGTAGCTAAAGCGTTCACATTTCCTTCTCTCTGCATTATAAAACCAAAGGACATAAGACTTCGAGCAACGTCCAGTAACGGGTGGTAGATTGCATAGTTCAGGAGGAGGACCGATGCTTAATGCTGGGATAATTGTATGTAGTTGTAATGATGGAACTCCGGTTGTAGACGACATACCTGCACTCGGGCTTGGGAGACATTGTGCTGAAAGAAAGCACTATTGTTGGGAAAGACTGCTCCATACAAGTGACTTTGCAATGAATTTATAATAATTATGAACTTTGCTGATTCCATTTGAATTCTATCCTTCCTGGTCATTAAAAATCACCTTTGCAATCACAGCGGTGAACTTCAATGCTTTATTTCCTCTAATCATTTTAGTATTTACCATTCACCACCAGTTCAGTGCATATGCGACCCGAAGTCTTAAATAATCTTCTCGTCTTACCCGCCCCCCCCCCTTCACCTCAAGCTCTTATAATATGGAAGATTTATGAGGACCGCATGTTTGGCCACATGCCGCTTCAAAAAAATTGAGTCTGAAAAATCCCAAATGTGCAATTCTTACGCCTTATAAGCGGAATTTTGAAGTATGTGTGAATTATGTGTATGGTTAGCATGTTTCATATCAAACATCTAACAAAAGCGATTGATTTAACATCGTTTACTCGATTTCACCCCTGTATAGGAAATAAATTTCAGATGGATTCATTGTTTATGGCGCGAACAAGATGAAAAAAAGCATCAATGCACAAACCAATTTCATCGACAACTTGACACGTTTTTGGTGCTGTACAAATGATCGAAAGACACGCGAACGGTTCTCCTTGAGCCATTGCCGAAATAAAAAAACAACTGAGTATAAGTATTACGCCAAAAGAATCCATTACTCACCTAGAGGTGGAAATATGTCAGTGCAAATTGTAAACCAAGGTGATCACGTTCTGAAAACTCCGTTACGGTATGGTTTCACTGATTTGCATTTGCAAAAGTTTACGTCGTCTCCGTGATGCTTGTCTTTCTGTAGTTTTTGTTTCAGGTGGGCAACTAACAAAGTTAATACAAAACTTGGTGTGTAATGTACGGCATACAAAACCAGATCGAATAACCAGTTCTCAGCCGAGTTACGGGAGACGAAATGCAACTAGAAAGTTGCATAAATTTTTTTCCTATGCTTTTGTCTAACCTTAATTGCGATCTCGCAAAATTGCACTCTCTTTACTTGCAAAATATTCCACTAAGAAAATGATTGTTATTGTCACAACCGCTGAAAAAATGAGCACTATATATGCAAAGAAAGTTGCAAACGTCTTCAACTGTGTGTTGAATAGTTAATATCTTAATAGTAGTGTATATAAGAATGCAATGATTCATCCTCAGCAAATAAAACAGCTAATAAACCAATATCTATAATCATACAGAAATTTACCAACTTAGTCAATAAATAAAAAAAACAAATGCAAACTCAAATACACAATTTTTATGCGTTTTTGTAAATTTGCATTTCGATAAATATAAATGTGAAGCCATCGCATATTACCTACGCATATGCATCTACCTCTCCGTTTGCTTGATAGTTTCAACGTTGAAATCGTTGAAAAAGAGCAATGAAATTTGAACCAAACAATGTGTACCAAAAGTCTGTCCCCTAAACAATTTTTCGCGTTGATCCATCGATTTCTGGCCAATTTAATAACATTCAAATATGCCAAAAAAAAGATTTGCATGCAATTTATATCCATTGAGTCACACAAATACAAATCTTTCATGATTTTGTATGAGCGATTAGATCGAATAAAATTACGCGAAACAATTCAGCTCGTTTTGATATTTATAGCTGCTTATTATATATGTAAACTGCATATTGTGACATTACTTGTGCTATGCATTTTCAACTGTTCAAAAATATAAATAATCCAAATTAAGTGATTGCTAAACATGGTCGAATTTCAGTTGAGAGAGCTTTGAAAATAAATGGTTTACCATATGAAATGACTGCCACGAAAAGTACTAGAAGAGAAGGCCTTAAAAATAACAGAATAGACAAACTTATAATTTAATACTAACTATCAATAGAAATGGAAGGGGAGACCATTGCATATGCATTCACTGCCTCCCCCCTCCCCGCTCTGCCCTCACCACTCCCTTTTGACTGCTTGCAAGATAAAAATTCTTGAAGCATTATATTTAGAACCCTTACCAAAAAAAAAAAAAACCATTCATAAATCACTGCGAACTGCATCTATTAATAGCACTGCTGATTAAGTAATTAAGGAATAGAAACAACACGGCTGGTAGATGAAGAGATACTAATTCTCTATTCATAGCGAAATACAAAATTGTCAAACGGTATATAACTAAAAAGAGCGAAATATTTACAAAAGAAATGCATATGATTGAGAAATACGTATGACGAACAACGAGCACACATAACGCGAGCGATTTTCGCTGTCATTTATGATTGGCGTTTCATCAAATTCGCTCTTTTTTCGATGAAACAGGTCCGCTGTTTAGTCCACTAATGCGTTATCCACCCGGCTGGTCAGTAAGTGCTCACTGGTCACACTTTTTATTTGTGTGAGGATTGATGTTCGAACGACTCAGAGAAATACGATTTCACTCGCATACCCGTCTATTCACACGTTTCATTCGCTTTTGTTCACCGCAAACACTTCGAAATAGAATAAGAGGTGGTGTGCATATTAATGAAAGCCTTGCACGTCGTGCATATACAAGTGAGAAAAAAAAATGTATTTCATATTCTTAAAGAGTTTCTCATGACTGTGTGGACTTTCTATATGTGTTTTTCCATATGCCGATTCCATAAGCCACACAACAACGAGGATGCAAACAATCCGGCCAGCAGGCATATAACTGTAACGTTCAAGAGTCCTCCCCTTCCCTGTTTCCCCCTTCCCTTCCATTCCCATACGTTTAGCTACCGTTTTGGTCATTCGATCTCTCGACTGCTGAAGCCAACGAGGATTGAGGAATTGTAGTAACCTCTAACTTTTAAACTGAATGACGTAGTTCGATCAGTCTCCAATACAAAGTACGATCTCCGCGAAACCATTCTGACCATTCAGAATTGCGAGCCCTCTAGTTTATGCGAACCGCGAACGAAGCTAAGCTTGTGCCTCCCATTGCGTGCACAACACTACCGTACTCCCCACTCTGCGAGCAAACACTAACGCCCACCACAGAAACTCGAAAGGCTGTAATAGAAGCACGCAATTTCTCCCATCATTTACCTAAAAACGCCAAATAAAGCCCCATACAAAATTTCAGCTCGATTGAAGGAATGGGAAGGGGAGAGGAACTTCAACTCTGCAAAGATTGCAGAGAACGATGACCCATCCAGCAAGTGCACTTCCCCTCCTTCGATTAAGTTGAAATTTCGCACTCGAACATTACTCGACATTCTGAGTTGAATAATCGGAAAAAATTGCACGTTTCTGGTACAAGTTTTCAGAGTTTCTGTGATGGACATTAGCATTCGTTTGCAGAGAGCAGAGTACGGTAGTGGTGCGTACGCTTTGTGGGGAACGAGCTCAGCTCTGTTCGCAATTCCCCACAATTGTGCGGGACGTTTCTTCCTGTTCGCAGCCACTGTGCTCAGTTTTATGACGATTGTATCCATTCTCTTTCAATATTTTTTATTTTTATTTCGAAGAATTACTCATCCGTGTGTTGTTTTATAAGAAGCAAGCGGAAATTTTTGAATCTATTAGATTTAAGGTTTATTTTGTATAGGTTTGCATTTGCATATGCAAATTTTGTTTAAATAATATTTGCAGCTTGCAAGGTTGAGGATTACTCTCACTTATTTTTTCGTTGTTCATTTTTATAAAGTGTTTGTGCCGTGATCGGTGGTTTATTATTTATTGCTATCGTTGCATGGGAATTGTCTCTTCTTGAGGTGGTAAATGTTATTACAACGAACAACTACTTCAGTAAGCATAGGAAACAGCCGTTAGTAGTAGAGCTCCGGGTATCGAACGAGAACACAACTTCAGCAGTGTTGACTGATCGTTTCATACGTTTATACGTTTCCACTGAAGCGTCGTTAGGAGTTATTTCCTGAACAATTCCAAACGAATATATCTTCGATCATTGGCATGTTTTTTGAAAGATTTTCTATGGCACTATTGGTGAAGAGGGGGAGGAGGGTTGGAAGGATTTGGGAGAGGGGAAAAGGTCGGCACTTGTCTGCATTCAGTGTTACCGCATTTGAAATGCGATCTGCGCTCTAAAATTTAACCTTCGATGTTGAAGTTTTTATCGATGCTTAAATTTGCTGTTAAGTTCCGTTCATTGAATGCTACCTCATGTTTAAAAAAGCGTTCCGTCACTCCTTGATATACAGAGCATCCATTCAGAGGTCATAAAATACTGACAGATTTCAGCGCGAAAGAAATGAGCACACGTGGTGAAATAGTCAGTATTTGTGTGAGGTTAGCAGCTGCGGCCGCACTTTCATGGATGACTGTACGTTATATGGTTAAATATCTTGATCCGAATTATTCAGTGAAAGAAGAAGCGAAACGCAAGGTTCTTTTTGATTTGTTTTATTTCGTTTCGAATTTTATTGCTCATAGGAGCATATTAGAACTGTTGTGCATCCGCTTGAATGTTTCTTCAACGATCTGATTGGAAAAAATTTTCTATGTTTTGTCATATATATAATATATATATACATATATATATGGCATAAGTTCGCTCATATCTTTACTTGTTTCGCATTGCTTTATACTTGAATAATTAGTGCGGACACATGCTGAATGATAAGTGAATGCCAGTCGAACTCACAATTAAAGATTTTATCCTGAAGAAAAGATATCAGCTATATGCTGCAAGAAATCTTTTCAAAGATCGTATAATTTCTTAGAGTGTTTTTGAATGTGAAACATTACCTCGTTTATTTTCGAGTATTAAATTCTCATGCTAAACTTTTATTGCATCGTATGTATATGAGATTAGTGGCTTATGTATCTAAACGCTTGGAATAATTAAGAGCATCGTTGAATCCGTATGCGGAGGTTGCCAGTCTTATAGGTGCCTTACAAAAACTAGCGGTTTTGAAGATAAAATTTGCGGTTTTGGATGTTTTCAAAGATCCTCAGAATACTTTCTTAACATAAAACAACAAAGTCTGATGAAAGCAAAGGTGTATGCTGGAGATTTGACACTTACCTTCGTTTCCCTACCAATAACAACGTTTTCTGTGTACTAAGTTTGTAAAAAATTTTTAGCTGACTAGCATAACAGTGGGTCTCTGATTTTCCAACTCCTTGAGTTTCTGCCAGAACCAGTCAGCCAGTGAGATCACTGCTCGATTGTCGGCCTCGATAATTCCTCATTTTTTCCACTGAGACAGTTTGGGAATGTCTGATGTTTCCCCCATTTATTAATCATGAAGAATATCTCTTCCTTCTTGTGCATTTTATCTTCTCTGTTCATTTCCAGGCAAAAGAACTTCTGCGATCGTTGGGATTGGATTCAACAATCGAACTAAGTGAGCACGAGCTACGTATCGCAACACAGTTTGTGTCATCCGATGAGGTACTATAACGCTTTATACACAGCAGTTGATTTATAAGTATATTGTTGCAAACGCTGTAGACGCTAACTTCACCAGAATCTTCGGGTATGAGGTGAACTCGATTTTCAGTATGCACAATTTTTATTTAGAAGTAAATTGGGGGAAGTGAGATTACCCAGTAGGTTGGATAATATTAGGAAGATATATTATTTGCAGGGTGCTGATTGGTCGGATCTAGGTGGTTGCGATGAACTCATCCAAGAGTTGAATGATCGCATAATCTTACCTCTGAAGATTCGTACCGATCATGAATCTTTAGCTCTTTCGTCGAGTCTTCTTTCGCCGCCAAAAGGTAACTCCATCTTCCTTTCTGCACTCTTCCTTGCTTATAAGCCTGACAATGCTACATTTGCCTTTGGTGACTTTTATTTTTATTTATGTCGTTCCTGAGAATGACAAAATAGGCTGTGAAATATTCAAACAGATGAGAGTTTGCGACCACAAGGTGCCGAAGTTTTTGAGAAGATGAACGAACTCTTGCTAAATGACTTTCTGTTGTTCATTTCGCAGCAAAGAAAGCTGAGGAAGTGATTTTCGAAATTAGGAGGTGACCTTGCCCATTGGTAGATGTTTTTCTGTTGTTATTAGTAATGGATGTTTTGATGCACTATCGTTCAGCGCCTGGCATATAACTTAAAACCCCATATAAGTACCCTTGAATCGTTAACTGCGTTTTGCCAGTGATTTCTTTGTCTTGTAACCTTCGAAAAGGAAGAGTAGCTCTTCTGTGGAAATTTCCGATCTGTTAAAAAAAATCGAATTAAAGGCTAATTAAAATTGCTGAAATAGTGTACATGATTGTTGTACTTTGCCGTAAGTTAGTGACAACAGTAGTCGTCGAGTAACTTCGCATTCTTTGCACAAAGTAAAAGCAGAAGTAACCGTTGGCAAAAGAATGGAGCGTTCACTATTATGTATTATTTAATTTAACCTATTTTTTCTCACTTCTTTTCGTAATTTCTTTTGTGCTGTGGGCGATGCCATTTCTCATTTGATGATATTAAAGGTGTACTTCTCTATGGACCACCTGGTTGTGGTAAAACACTAATAGCGAAAGCAGTAGCACGTGCGGCAAGTGCGCGATTTATTAATCTGCAAGTATCGAACCTTACCGACAAATGGTATGGCGAATCGCAAAAACTTGCGGCTGCTGTTTTCTCATTGGTTTGTTTTATTTAAAATTTTAGTGTTATCACCTCATAGATAAGGCGAGGGAGAGAGGGATTCAACTCCCAAAAATTGCTGCGATAAAATATTGTAGTTCAATTTCGCTTTCTTCCGATCAGCAATATTTGAACTTCATGTCAACTATGTAATTATCACATATATGTTTAGAGAATTTTTTTGTATCTTTTAAATTGCTTCTTGGCTTTTTAATAAATATATCAAAAAATATCGTTTAATAAACAAATTGTACGCTTTTAAAATATCTATTTGCTGCCTTTTTAAATTTTTTGTAATAAATTGCACAATAAACAGGTGATATGTAAATACCTAAGCTATAGGTGGGATATTTTATTTAACCGAAAGCCCACAATCTTGGTTTTTATACCCAATTTCCAATTTTCTTTTTTTTGTGTTTTCTTAGCTGTGTGTTTCGTTGTCAATATAATGTTGTTTTAATTTTAAGGCACAAAAATTCCAACCGACGATCATTTTCATCGATGAAATTGGTAAGCATCTTATAGGCGTTTTTGCTGATTGTTTATTCACAGATTCATCGCCTCAAATAAAGCTTCCGGTTGTTTTTAGCGGCTCATTGAGACGTAGGGCAGTTTTGAATTTTCCTTAATTTTATTAAAGGATGTATATATAGGAAGGTGATATTTCTAGTGGAAAATTATTGCCTTGATTTGCGTTTATAATTATTATCTTCCAACGTTTAAACGGGAGATATTATATCTTCCATCGACCGTTTAAGTACGCTTCTAATTCCACAAGAGGGTATTTAGACGTTCGTTTGTAGCAATAAGCAGGCTATCCCTTTTTGCAGACATCAATTGTGTATGATGGTGCAAGAGCAATGACATTGATTTCTCATCCTTCAACTCACATTGACAAAGTTGGAAAAGTCGTGCAATTCTTGCTTCCGTTTTCTGATGAAAACCTATAAGGACTATCGTATTTCCTGAAAGTGAAGAATCCTCGTGTGGGGGAGGGAAGAAGAATGTTGGATGTAATCTTCAAATGAAGAAATTTTGTTTCTCTTTCTCTTTTATAAGTTTTTATGAAAACAGTAGTAACTTGATGGTTAGCACAGATTCATTCCTTCGTGATCGTCAAGCTCAAGATCATGAGGCAACCGCGATGATGAAAGCCGAATTCATGAGTCTTTGGGATGGTTTCGCATCTTCAGGTGATTATTTTCTCAATAAACTGGCAGTTTCTAATTGTAGATTACAATTTCATATGAGTAGTAACACTGTTGTTTCGCAGACGTATGACCTTGAGCCATAATCATAGCACACCAAGCTCAAACTATTTTAGGTTTTTACTTCTCCATAATTGTTTTTCAGATAATGCAATCATTGTGATGGGTGCTACAAATCGGCCATATGACGTTGATAAGGCCATCCTTAGAAGGATGCCTGCGAGGTTCTACGTCCCACTTCCGGTAGATTCTCATCTTCCTATAAATTATCATTTATTTCGAAAGTTTGATGGAATCTGACAATGACTTCCTGTTTGTCCGTATTTCGGCTACATATATGCTCGTCTTTTTTTTTCTAAAAGAAAATTGTTCCAGTGTTGCTGACTGGAAAACCTTTCTTGAATTCCTTCTCATTGGCGAGTCTCTTTGGTATACCTCATATTAGGTTACTGAAGATAGTGGTATTCGTTATTTTCAGTGAAGGTGGTCACTTTTGTTTTCTCAGCATGTGACCACTATTCTGGGAATATCCCGAAAAACATATAATACTAACGGAAGCTATATGGAAAGTTGTGTTGAGGGGTTTGATCCCGCGATGTTAGAGCACTAATTAGCGGCTGTGGGATAATGGGACTAGCGGCTTCCTTTTTCAGGACGCGCAATCACGAGCAGATATTCTGAAAGTGATTTTGCGATGTGAACCGAAGGATACCGATATCAATTTCCAACGGGTCGCCGAAGCGGCTAGCAATCTAAGTGGATCAGATTTGAAGGAAGTATGTCGACTGGCGGTGCTTAGCCGAGTGAAGGATGCGGTTACGCAAGGATGCAGCCTGTAAGCTTGTTTAGTCCCTGTCTCATCTTGATTGGATTGAGAGGAGCGGGGTCGTCTATCATTACATTATCCCTCTGGCCTTGGCTGAGTGCTTCCCGATTCCCGGTGTTGCCCAAGTGATTTAGCTGAGCGTCGAATCTGTGAAAGTATCGTTAATAGAGACCGTGATAACTCTCTCTCTCTCTCTTATGGATTATTTTGCTAGTAGTTCATTGATTCCGTATATTCTTTGCGATCATATGAAATAATTTTATTTTACAGTAGCCATCAACGATGTGCTTTCAGATATGATGAGGCCGCACGTATGCTTCGAGAACAGGATTTGATTAGAGCAGTGGCCAAATACACCGAAACGGCACTCACTTCGAAGATGCCATTGCTAATTCCAGAATCCTTAGACTGACCCTTCAATTGATTTAGCGCTGGTCGTTATCATTTTTGATGAGATCCCAATGCAGATTTGGTGATGAAGCTTCCTCAGTAAGTTGTTGTGACCGGTGATTGTCAAACATGAGCTGAACTCAGTGACGTTCCATTAAGTTTTCCTTCTTTGCCTATCTTTAAAGGCAGCATTTTCCAGAGATGCGCCAATTTTCGGTGTGTTCGTTTCGCGCTTCTGATGGAAATTACTAGTGGTATGTTGTAGAAAGTACTGGTTTTGTCAGTTTCTATTTTTTTTTAAATTTCACATAGGATTTACGGCATAATCAGGTTGAGATGAAACGAGTACCAAGTTGTTCACCTTGTGGTGGCGAATAAATCTTGAAAGTTTGAAATAGAGATTTCCAAAAAATTTCTCGCATCAGGGGTCGTCCAAGACGTTCCGAAATCAAGTATGCCAGCCTTAATTTTACTGATCTCTTTCTTTCCTATTCTTTGATGGAACATGTCGCACGAACGAATTTTCCTTAGTAATACTCGTATTACGCGTGAATTACTCGTATTACACGTGAATATTTATCTTCGTCCCCTTCTCGCCTCCTACTCCTTTTGCCTGTGAAAGCTGTTTTAGCTAGCCGGTGTAGACGTTCAGGACAACCGGGTGGAAATGTGTGGCCTCTAGATGCAAAGCTAGTAGAAGTGACGTTTTACGCAATCAAATGGAAGTTTTGATAGTGCGTTGCTGAGAATGTATTTATTTCATTTACTCTCAGGTTTATCGAGAGGGACGCTGAAGTTTTTGTTATAGCTGAGATCTTCGATTACTTGCAATGTTTATTTATCTTGTAATTTCCACTCACTTCCTAAAGATCTCGAATTACTGTTGACTCATGCTCATCCTAATCAAAGACGCAATGGAGAGAGGGAATGCCTATCTGTGATCATATCTTTGATTGTTATCTTCTGTTATCACAGGCTTCAGATTGTGCTCGTTCCTTGTGATTAGTCAAAAGTAAAACTGCTCTAGTCTTCATCGGTGGTCTGCGTTTACGTTAGCCATGCTCGTAACTTGGGAAAAATCAGGTCATCCACTTTCCTAGGTGACAGTGGATGGAGGCGGTAGGTGGAGGGGGTGGGCAAAGTGGTGTTGCGATCACTGCACACTCGTTGACCAACCCAGTTCACTCCAATTACGTGAGCGTTTTTTTTTTTGTTCTTTTAAGAAACTAAATTTTTTCTATTATTTGATTGGAGTTTTGCTCAGAGTTATTCGACTATTCTACGAATTTCAGTTGTATCCATATTCGAGGTGAATGCAAGTAATGACTGCAATTGAATATTCTGTGTTCCTATTACCATCAAATACAGCTGTTCTTTGCGTTCCACATGTAACCTTTGAGTTACTGCAAATACCCTTCACTGTGAACACAATGAGAAACGACTGATAGGTTGTCCCTTATTGGCTGAAGAAACACGTTTATACTGTCTTAAATATGCCATGGCGATTTGAAAATAGCGAAAAGCGTTGAAAATTCTTTTTTTTAATGCATAAATTTCATGCTATGGAACTGTTGGGAAATAAGATTCTCATTGGAAATGGAATAAATAGAATTATATGAAAATAAATTTTGGGTAATACTGGATTTCACTTGTATTTCTATTAACTTATGTTGCAATAAAATGTGTAGGTCGTTTTACTTTTTGTGAATATTCGGCAAGAGAGAGCGTAGGGTGGGGGAGTCATCGAAATATAAAACAATAACACAGAATAAGACTGAAATTGAACTGAGGATAAGATAAAAATGTCGCAAATTTGAGGAAAGATGCGAAATTTTTACATAGAAGTCGTGCCAATTTGCAAGCGGTGTTAAAATCTACATATGTAAGTATATAAATAATAACGTTGAGGAAATGGGATTATCAATGCAGGTTGAAATAGATAAAGTACCGCATGAGTGCATCGCTTGGTATGAAGGATACCTTGCGTAGAACCACAGATCGTTCTGCCTTTTCAAGCGCCGATTCCCGTTTTTTATGCGTCATATGAAGTCACTGATCGACGTATGTGGCTCATGTGCCACCCGAGGCGATATCTGGCACTATATCGGTCGAGTTTCGGACCATCTGTATGCTTTTGATCTTTAGTTCTACTCATGTTTGGGATCCGTGGTGGTTCCTTATAAAATATTTCTTTCTCGCTTCTGCATCGGCATCGACAGACCATTATCGGCTCCTGCCATCTGCCTACACTCATGCCCCTCCATGCCATCGCTGCCACTCATAAAGCTTCAAATGCCATTCGCAATGTTGCATAACTCATTGTTTGCGTGAAGATATAGCGATGAACCTGTGATGATGCTTCGATCGGTTAACAATTTTGGCTAGGAACCTTGAAAATTATGACTTTTATGGAAAGGGAAGAGGTGAACCTTGAAATTTGCGACCCTTACAGGGGAGTAGACCTCAAAAATTGTGCTCCCTACAGAGATGTAAACGTTGGAAATTGTGATCTTCGGAGAGTTAAACCTTAGAAAATTCTGATCCTTACGGAGAGGCACATATTTTAGTGCTTGCGAATAGGAATGAATGAATCAGTGTGTTGTTGGTTGATTGCTCGCTCGCAACAAGTGCATTTAATGGCGTTGCACTCCGGGTTGCATCGAGAAGGAACGAAAAAAACGGTGACCACACCATCAGACGCATCGTCAATAAACAAAGAACGTCGAGTGCTGGCTTGCTGAGCGCAGCTGCTTACTTGCTCGCTTTTATTAGCGAAAACTGCAAACCGCATGAATCGTCTACTTCTTCAACGCCATTCCCAATTCGGTGATTCTCTTTATCAATATTGTTGTAGCGGAGGTATTCGGTTGAAATTGAACCAATCGAATCGATTTAATTCCGTAATTTTTCGCATAGAAATTTCACCTTGTTTTCGGCATGATTCTGCATCAATTCACCGATAGATTTTGACTCATTGCGTGTTTGAATCAATCGGTGAATGGATGGGAAATGGAACGGTCGCGCTCGATTGGTTGGTTGAATTTTACCGGATATTCGTTTTCACTTAAGTTCGTGAGCATTAGTAATATTGGCTATTTTTACATTTAAAGTTGCTGTTGCAGATGATTGAGTGCTGTCAAAGGTGTAAATTTTGATACGATTTTGATTGCACTGAGAAAATTTTTTTTCGAGATTTGTGGACAGCTTCAGAGACAAAACATCTATGAAATGTCGAATTATGAGTAACTTATTCTTGAATGTTTCATCAATCAACAAAACGTAAACAATCAATAATGAATCGATATGTGTGTATATAAAACATACGTGACGTATAAGTTGTGTATTTCAATGAGCTCTACAAATCACATTTGCATAAAAATGCATATTTGATGTAAATTTAATGAAGCGTTGAAATGATGTACGGCTTAACCGTTGAAATTTTAATATAGGATGTTAAAATATTCGGCCAACGGATGCAATGACACATGGCGCATTTAATATAAAATGGCTTATAATTCTCTAACCATCGCAAATTGTATAAAAATTACTGGAGTTTATAGCCGTTAGGTATTAAAATATAACAAATCGACCATCTCAAGTGCATATTTGCTCTACGAAAGTGGACTGTGGTGATTTTTGGTGATGCGTCCATATGCTTATGTATTGCGTATACCACAGGGTATTTCACTTTGGTCAGTCAACTTAAGAAGGTGCTCTGGCCGTTAAATCTCACTAAAAGCTATTCTTGAAATTGGGGAAGTATGGCGCTGACTGATATTTGCTCGAATGACTCAATGCATCCTTGCATGTATAAAGCTTCCAATTTATTCGACAACATTTCCGTTAATATTGTGACTGATGTGTGGCTGTTTATTGCACCATTGTTCTGTGACAGAGCCCTGAATGCATTCGCTAACTAATCGAATATTGGGTAACTAAATATCCCAAATATACCATATATGAAAGAGGTATTTCAACTTCACACGTTTTTCTTGCGTAAAAGGTTCAATCATCTTCGTCATTGAGCGCATAAAACTGCGAATTGTTTTCTCTGCACTATGCAGCACACACGAATTAAGCATTATTGAAAATCCTTCATGACTTTGTGCCCACCAATTACCCGCTTTGGAATACTGAAACCATTTTGGAATACTGAAATCTTTTTTTAAAACTTTTATTGCTTCTCGCATAGTGATCTGCCACTCTTCCTTTCTTTTCATATTCCATATACTTTTTATATGTTTTCCTCATGAAAATTTCAAAATACCTATTAAAATGTGAAAAACTTGCATGAATTTTATGCCGATTGGTTTTTCATTTTGAACGACGCAGATGGCAAAAGAAGAAAACAACGAATTTTTTGTGAAAGATTTGTGCGAATTGTTGGTTTAATTAAAGTTTCGGCATATTGTTTCGTATTTATTGGTAATCTATGAATTCTACTCATTTCTTTATTAGTGTTAACATACAAATGTCAAATGAATGAGCTACACTATGCTAATAAAGCAATAAATTATAAACATACTTGCTAAATTACACCTGTGTGTCACTATTCATTAACAATTCGTTTGCTAATACCACTTTCAGCATCTAAAATTTTCTTTATAGCCATTTTTACCTTTAGTTGATGTATATTATGTATGGGCATGCAGTGCCCTATGGCAGACAGACATGCTTATTTTTGGTTCACATGCTTGTCTAAAAAAAGTGCTCGTTTCTCTTGTGGCGCTTATGATGACGAAACAAAAACGTGGACAATCGATAAAGTGTCCAGACCAGCATTGCTTCAAACCTACTCATTATCGTTGTTTAGCTTCCGAGCAACTTTAGGCAGAAAATACGGGTCCTTAAAACAAATACGGATCAGTTGAGATAAACCAATAAAGAGGTATGCGAATAGAGCTGTCACATTAGGTGCTTTTATAGTTTCGCTTATGTGATCAATCACTTCCATTGTAAGGAAATAGCAAAATATGTGCAACAACGCAATTCCATTTGTAATGATCCAATTTTTTACAGAGTTTCTTTAACATATAGAGAAGCATGAAAGAAGAGGCAGGCACAAAGCCTGATTGCTGACATTCCTTAAGTTCTTAATGAAATATAAACTATGGATGAATAATTCCTTTGTATTTGTATTGAAAGAAGCAGTTAGGTAAATTCTTCGTTAAAGATCTCTGTTTATTTTTTCATTATACGATTGGCCTAAAGTATGTTTTTGTTTTCTTTTTTTTTTGCATATTTAAACAACGGTATCTTCTTACCGCAGTTGACAAACTGCTTATAAAATATGAGGTATTTGGCCATCATATTGGTATGCATTACGCTAACAAATCTTTAGCATCAATGTTGTTCGAATAGAAAAAAAATGGAACAAACGGAAATACGCATAATTGCACATGATCTTACCATAGAGCAACTAGATATGCAATTTTATGAATATACACCAGAACAATTTAATCTAAATAAATAGTTATAAAAAAATAAAAAAAATATGCATAATATAAATTAATATAAGTATATCAGCTTAAATTATAATAGAATATTTTTTAGGAAAATTTTCATTAAAAAAACTTCTTTTCCACTCATATGAGGAGTAAGAAAGCATTTGGTATTTATTTAAAACAACAGGAGTAGCTTTCACATCAGCTGGCGACTGCAATATCCGAGTTCAGCAGATGAAATGCACTCGCTATTTTTGAGCCGCATTCTTTGTGAAAGAAAAATGCAAACAGCTGTCACTAGTTCTAAGTAAAGCAAAGTTTCTTCAAAAGCAAATCTTTTCGGTGTTTTTCTTTCTTTCACATGAGCATGACCAATAAGCAGTACACAAATGTTGAGTGAAACTAATATAGAACATGTTGGACACTTTAAAATTAATTTCTTTTCAACGAAAGACTATTGATATCTAATTTGTGGGAAACAATCGAATTTGATTATTGATTAATGAGGGAATGATTATGAGCCACTGGCTGTAAGTCAAATTGATACAGCGTTGCTTGGAAACTAGCACGTTCCGAGTTCAAATCCTATCCGCAAGCAAAATTGCTGCTGATTATCTTCGAAGAATTGAATTTTTTTTTTATTTTTTGTTTCGTGTTCATAAATTCGCCAGCGAAAAAAAAGCTTCACCTTTTTTTCATTTCCATTGATTTATCAAAGCGCTTCAGAATTTCATAAATCCAATTTTTCTATAGCAATAACGATTTCCTCATTCCCTTATAATGCAAGTTAATAATATTGTCTAAAAAGAGCAAATAGTTACAAAGCAGAATTTGTTGCAATGCAAATTTATTGCAATGCAAATTCATTGCAATAAAAATCTTGCAATCGTTCTGTCCAAAGGTTTAATCAATTTGTGGCTGGATTTAAATTTTTTTGTAGAATTTAAATAAAAATGAAAAACGATGACATAAAATGATATTCATCAGATGTGTTTTTTCCTTATGACGTCATATTATTGTATTACTTTTCAAGGAAAATGTATACGATTAGTGCAAACGATAGCGAGCACCGAGCCAAATGGACCGCGTGTGATGACATCGATTCCGGGTCCAATCTCAAAAAAACTCAAACAAGAAATGGATTTGGTACATGTGAGTTTCATCCTCTCTTCCACCAAATTGCATCACTAAAGAATGTCGGAAAATATGGCAATTTGGAGTTAAAATAATTAAATTATTTGTTTTTTTCCGTACAATTTGTAGGTTGCGTTGAAGAAATATAAAAAAAAATTAGTTTTTCCAAACGGTCTATTGATTATGTTAGAAAACATCAAAAATACGAGGATTTAGGTTTTTGCAGATTTGCGGATATGCAGATTTTGCAGATCGGCAGATTTTTATTTATTTATTTGTTTATTTATTTATTTAATTTATTTGTTTATTTATTTATTTATCTATTTATTTAATTATTTAATTATTCATTTATTTATTTTGCAGCAAACGAGCTCGGTTAAATTTTTTGCTGACTATGAAAGATCAATGGGTAATTATCTCGTTGATGCGGATGGTAATACCCTTCTAGATATGTATATGCAAGTCTCATCACTATGTTTGGGTTTGTAATTCATTTATATTGCGGTCATTTCGAATTTTCCACTGGCATTCAACTGAATACGTGAAACGGATCACAGAGATTGAAATCTCATAAGTCTCTCATTTTATTCTTGAACTCAAATGACTAAAAATTATTGAAATTTATTGTGGTCTTATGAGGTCGAAATTTTCGCCTTATAATAATCTACCTCACCTCTCCTTGAAAGTGGAATTGTAAAAATGAATTTTTCTGCCCTAAATTCCCTTAAAAAAATTGTTTTTTTTTTGCTTACACCTGCCTTTCTTCTACTTTGCAATAGGTATACTATTTTACTGAAGCTTCGACAAAATAAAACGTTGTTTATTATATTTCAGTTGGGAACTTATTTTCACTATACAGTGTCTAACTTGCTAATAACGTCTGTCAGATGATAATAAAATGAAGGTATCTGGGCTGAATTCAATAGTGTTAAAAAACCTTTACGTCATTTAAATATTGCCTCATTGTGGTAATATGTCATCGTCTACAACATATTTTATGGAATACTATGTGTTTTCGCTGTTTATAGTGCGGATAGTCTTTTTTTCTCGTGATTATTCACTTTATTCATATAATTTTTTTTCCATATTTCAGGTTACAATCATCCCGATCTCGTTAAAGTCATTTCCGATCCACGTTTCATCGTAGGTTCCTATTAATTTAAGGGTTTTATTTTCCACTTGTTTTCCACTTTTTTTGTTAAATAAACGAAAAATTTTCACTTGGTTTTTATTAGGTTTGAATCTGAAAATTAGAATCAATTCCCTTACGCTATTTGAAAATTTCTGACTGACATTATTCGTGCATAAAAATATCGTCAGATTGTTGGAATGTAAAAGCATATTATTATTCGGAAGGCAGTTTAGCGATGAAGAATCCCCTTGCCAAGGTTTTAAAGCAAAGCATGCAAATGATTCCTCTCGTCATTTAGGCACTCGAATAAATCAGAAATCAATGAATGATGATGGCCTCATAAAGCCAAGAACTTTTTACTGCTGTTATTTTGCCGTTTATATATACGAGAAAACTTTGCCGAAGTTTTTCTCATCTTCTTCGTAGATAAAGCAAGTTATTCAGTTGGTTGAAAAGATGAAATTAATTTATAGACGGCTGCAGTGAGTCGACCAGCACTTGGTTCATTTCCTCGCACCGATTTTGCTGATATTCTCAAAAAATCTCTTATATCGGTAAGTATTCATTAATGATTTTATCTTTTACTCGTTGAAATTCAATAATTTTCCAAGTTCTTCCAGGGAACGAATTATCATAAGCAAAATCGAGTTGAAAATAGGATTTTTAAAAAAGAGCGTGTACTAATTTCATGTTATTATCTCTCTGTAATATTATCAGACATAGGAGGGAATTGATATTTCTGAACGCTCCTATGTAACTTAGCATCTCGTTTAGAATTCTATATTATCCTACTTGAGGTATTAGAGCTGAAAATATATGTTTTTTTCAAAGAATTTCAAAACTTAATTTTTATTTAAAGATATTTTCTGTAACTGAACACCCTCAAGACTAATTTTTTCTTCAAAGTCTTTAAAAGATTCCGAGTTCAAATCAACAAAGCGGATAGCATACATAAGAAATATGCATCGTTTGAATGTTTTCTTCAAAACTTTTAAAAGTACCTCTTTGACGAATTTAATGAAAACGTTAGATGGTTCAGTCTTTCCTGATTTCATAGTTTTTTTGAGATTGCCAAAATGCGCTGATATTTCTATTTGGGAAATAATCAGTAGAATATTATATTTCGGAAGTAGTGTAAATGCCTAACATTTTGCATTATGCATATGAGGGAAATTTATTCCATGTGGAGCACTGATTTCATATCATACAATTTGATCAAGTATAGTCGCATAAGAAATTCATAAATATTAAATGAGAAGATAATTGGGATAGGAAGCATTACTGAGTGTTTGATCATTTCGAGCATATCCCATATGCAATAAAAGAATTCAGATAGCACCAAAGGGATTGTCAGCAGTGCAAACGATGATGTGTGGGGCATCGTCAAATGAACATGCACTGAAAACAGCATTCATGTGGTATCAAGCACAAAAACGGGGTGGTCCACCGACAGCAAAATATTTGGAATCGTCGATGAGGCACGAATTGCCTGGAACACCTAATATCACTGTTTTATCTTTTGAAGGCGCCTTCCATGGACGCACACTAGGTTCCGTTAATGATTTTTCTTTGACCACATTTTACACCTTAAAAATTGGAGTCATAAAACTGAGTAAGACTCATCACTGCTATGATTACCACCTTTTGTCATCACTAATATCGGCATATTGATTATCACTTTTTCTAATCTTACCGAACAAATACTTCTATCAGTAAGAAAATCACGATAGAAACCGCTAGTAAAAATAGCGGAAATTGAGTATAAAGACGAATCTTTGTTCGCATATAGATGTAATGAGATGGGTGAGCAGATTATATTCAATTTGCCTATCATAGTTATTAGTAAAGGTTTTCATTTTATTTCAGCAATGCTTTCAACAACTAAATCAAAACCTATTCACAAGGTCGATTTACCGGCGTTTCAATGGCCTGTCACTAAATTTCCACGATATAAATATCCGTTAAGCGAAAATATGGAATATAATAAAAAAGAGGACAATGACTGCTTAGCTATGGTATGCTTCAATTTCTATACGATTATATATAAAATATTCAATGTTATCAACGAATGATTGTCGTATGACAACTTTATGCGATGATTCGAGATTGCTTTATTTTCAGTATGAAATAAATGAAACTGCCGTAATCAAATTTTAGTCCTCTCTCTGTACTTTCGCCCATCGATTATTCCATTTGATTTGTTGCTGATGCCCCCTTTTGACTATGTAAGGAAATTACTCTACCTTATCGGTGATGTACACTATCAACAGCAATGGAATATAAATGGATCTTTATTTAAAGGAAAGCAATGTGATTACGTCACAACTGCTTTTAGGTGGAAAGTATAATCAAAAAGCAGAGGAAGGCGAAACGAGATGTGGCCGCGTTGATAGTTGAGCCCATCCAAAGCGAAGGCGGTGACCACCATGGCTCTGCGACATTCTTCCAAGGCCTTCGTGATATAACTAAGAAACACGGTGTGGTCTTCATCGTCGACGAGGTATAATTTCTGCCATAAAGAGAACACTGTTCTTAAAAACAATAACCTAATTATGCAAATATACAAAACGTACATAAATGAACTATATTAATCTTCTCTGCTGTCATATACGAAAGCGTATCTAGAAAAACATTCAAAGGGGGCGGACGGTTCAGTAGGCTAGGAAGGGGGAATTGTACTATTCTTTCTGATTGTTTTCATAGCTTCTACTCTCTTCCTTCCATACACTGCCTTAGAATTTTGGAAGAGGTTGGGGTGGTTGTTGTATTACTTATCCCCTCGCACACTGTATCTTCAAGATGTACCACAACACATAAGTAATAAGTAATATGTACGTTCTGTGACAGTATATAAATTTCTCAAACATATTAGTAATTCTTCCCTGTTGGCGAATGCAGTGCTTCAGAAGTACCTTATAAACGTGAAAAGCGGGGAGAGGGGAGCGCTAGTGAATTAAAAACTGACAACTTCGAGAAGGACGGCGAAAGCGAAAAGTAAAATTAGGCCATTTTCTGTATTTTTTAGTCGAAAGAAATTTCAGAAACTTCATACAAACTTGAACAATCTTTCCGACTAGTCTCAAGCCGAAAGTTTATATACTCTAAACAATTGGACCCTTTTCAATATGTCAGCGACTGGCGCTCACTTCAGTTTTTGTTATTGGCTTCGAGGCCATTGATATTGTTGATTTCGCCGTCGCCCTCCTCCCTCCCCTCCTTGCCTTTCCGCTATCCGTTTCCTGGGACTTCAAGATTCGTGGTACCCCAATGAACTTCTTTGGGGGATCAGCACTGGCGTTAAGCGTCAGGGGCGCGGGACTTCACAGCGTCACCAATTTGAAGTAAGAGAGGCAAGTAACTTTGGGAGCTTCGGAAATTATATTTTCCGCTAAGTTTCTTAGCTGACGAAATTTTTCAAACACTCTCACCTTATTGTAAAATAGTTCTCGAGATCTTTTCATATGCAGCAACGAGACTACTGTGTAATTTGTTGAAGATGCTGTACAAATGTACAACACTGATCTAGATATTAATAAATAAAAAAGTGCGCATATGATTCACACTAACAGTATAATAGTCAACAAAGTCATATTTCGAAATATTTGCGAATTCATTCGACAAAAATTTTGGGACACACATGCTAGAGAAATCTTCAAGGAAAAATTCGAACACTTAGTAAGCAATTCTTAGGTTCAAACTGGTGGCGGTGGAACAGGAAGTTTTTGGGCACATGATACATGGAATCTGCAAACACCACCAGATATTGTTACATTCTCGAAAAAATAAATGACTGGAGGCTATTTCTATGCTGATCATCTACAAATAAATGAGGTTTGCTAATACTTTCGAGATATTAACATTATGTTGATATTATAAGTTGCCGTTATATTCCTGAAATATAATTTGTAATTTTTCAAGCTTTCTGATTAACTTCACATAGATCATTCTAGTGCCTTTTAGCTTCAAAAAATAACAAGCAAATAAGTTTGAATTTTTTTAACGCTTGATTAGTCACCAATCTCTACTATTCCGTCATTGACAAGAAAATTTTTATGAGGAAATTTTTCAGCGAAAAATTTTCTTCAATAAATTCATTCAATAAACAAAAATTATCATTTTCTGGTGTATTTATGTAAGGCGAAAAAATAGCTTAGACTACTTGTGTAGGAATGAATAAGCTTAAGACCTGGTAGCAGACGTTTTTCTTTTCTTTCCTTTTTCAATGAAATATTTCTCAAGTTTAGCCATATCGCATTTACAATACTTGGATGGGTGAACCAACAAAAGTGGTATTACTTGAGAAGGCAATCGAAGTTATAAAACGCGACAATCTTCTCGAAAATGTTCGCAATATCGGTGAAGAACTACAAACAGGCCTAAAAGATCTCGAGGTTATTAGCCTATTTACATTCTCAGTGAATGTTATCCATTCAGAATATTTCCTCATTGAAATTCTTCATCAATTACGGTGGAATATTTACACTATTTTGGCTTAACCTCACTACCTTCTTGATCTTTGCTAGCGAAGCTCAACAAATGTCTTCCCATTGGGTAAAGCGTCGAAGTACAGGGAGCACTACAAAATGACATGTCCCGACGCTTAGTGGTCACATTCACCAGCTAATACTGCAATCTTCTATCGTCTTTTTCTCTGTTCTTTTTCACAGACGCTATTTTCCTCCATTTAGGGAGTTTGTTTTATTTTCTTGGATATATTCCTTCCATAAAATTTTTAACTTTCTTTTAAATTCACATTTAGCTTATCTAGTACAGTTATTATAAAACATATACACCATACAGATATTCAAGTTGTGCACTTTTAAAGTATTCAAGTTGCATATTCAATTTGAATAACCACCTTTGAATAACCACCTCATCTGCGGCATAAGCGATGGATTTTCATTATATGCTGATGGGGAAATAAATTTTAGCGGAAATACTCATCGAAGATGCATAACGTTCGTGGATTGGCAAGTTTCTGTGCATTCGACATTCGGGATGCATCCAAAAGGGACGACTTCCTTGCGAAGACTTTAAGCAAAGGTATTCACATTTTATTCACATTTTTCAACCTTATCTTTGCCGAAGTCATCCCGAGTGATGACTACTAGTAACAGTATGGTCACATATTAGTTTAGAGCTCAACATAAGCGCATATTCCTTATGGGTTTGTTAAAGGTGATCTTACAATCTGAGCAATTTAATCTCACTTCGAATGTTCGTTCCATCGGTAACCTTCGCTTCAGACATGATTAAATCAATATTCTCTACGTGTATCATTATAAGAAGACTTGAAGCTAATTTCATCTTAGAGATTATGGATGCTTACCATATTGGTGGCTAGAGTGGAACAAGGAGGGGGGTGACGGTGTCATGAAAGTGTTCTATTTTAATGTTGTTAACTAACACATGGACGATATATAACTTGAACTCAGGTTTAGTGCCGAAAAGTTCAACTACTTTAAGTGTCATTGAATAAAAATTCGATGTTTTTTCTACATATTCAATATTTTGTATAAATATTATATTAAGACTTCAATTAAGAGTGCACTATTTCGACGAATATTGCAAACTCACTATTGCATCAATTTTTATTTAATAAGCAAGTTGCTGTAATTTTATTTTCAGGTTTGAATCTGGGTGGTTGTGGCGATGCGGCCGTAAGGTTTCGACCGGCATTAATATTCGGAAAGAAACATCTCGAAATTGCATTAGATATTCTTGATAAATCCATGAAGGATTTATAATATTCAATAGGAATAAATTGCAACGCCTCTGAAATCTACGATTACTTCGTCGTTTGTGAATAGTTTTTTCCGAGAAATATTTCCCAAGCTGGATTTTTTGAAAAAGTTTCATAGATCTCAGAATTTGAAAACCTATCGGCATATTGCATAAGCTTTTGATAGCATTTTATCGATATCATAATAAAATTAATTACTATGGTGATGATATAGGCTCAGCACAGGCAGTGAGTAGTAACTTAACTTTATCATCACAAAAATGCTTTCATACATGATGGAAGTGAAGATATGAATTACTCTCTACGGTTTTACGTAAATAGTGTTGTGAAAATTTGTTTGTCAATTAGTGTTACTGTATACCTCCATACAATAATGCATCGAGAATACAGTTGTCAACAGTAATAGGTAAATGGTAATAACATCAATTAAACTATAAGTGCGAGTGATTTGAAGCGACAAGTAAGCTTACCTGAGCTTCTGACATTTTGGCTATTCTTTTGGGGCTTGATATTCACATTTTTCAACCTTATCTTTGCCGAAGTCATCCCGAGTGATGACTACTAGTAACAGTATGGTCACATATTAGTTTAGAGCTCAACATAAGCGCATATTCCTTATGGGTTTGTTAAAGGTGATCTTACAATCTGAGCAATTTAATCTCACTTCGAATGTTCGTTCCATCGGTAACCTTCGCTTCAGACATGATTAAATCAATATTCTCTACGTGTATCATTATAAGAAGACTTGAAGCTAATTTCATCTTAGAGATTATGGATGCTTACCATATTGGTGGCTAGAGTGGAACAAGGAGGGGGGTGACGGTGTCATGAAAGTGTTCTATTTTAATGTTGTTAACTAACACATGGACGATATATAACTTGAACTCAGGTTTAGTGCCGAAAAGTTCAACTACTTTAAGTGTCATTGAATAAAAATTCGATGTTTTTTCTACATATTCAATATTTTGTATAAATATTATATTAAGACTTCAATTAAGAGTGCACTATTTCGACGAATATTGCAAACTCACTATTGCATCAATTTTTATTTAATAAGCAAGTTGCTGTAATTTTATTTTCAGGTTTGAATCTGGGTGGTTGTGGCGATGCGGCCATAAGGTTTCGACCGGCATTAATATTTGGAAAGAAACATCTCGAAATTGCATTAGATATTCTTGATAAATCCATGAAGNTTGTAGTGTGTGAAATTAATATGTTGCAAAGAGTGCGAGTTTATTTTTAGCTCATTCATTCACCATTTCACTGATTAGCTTCATCATTCTCAATATTTCGGTGGCACTGAATGTGAAAATCTCTTTAATTTCTTTAACTTATGTTTTGATTGCACATTAATGATATTATTGTATTTTGTTGCCGCATTGGCACTTCAGATTTTCTGCAGATTCACCTAAGATCGTTTGAATATTGACATTCAGCATGTATGATTAGAACACTAGTTAATAGAGACAACTTTCTTGGCTATGCGTTACAAATTAAGCCGGTAGAGGTGAAAAATAACAAACGATTTATCATAGCAGATTGTCTCTGCGGTCGACGATAATCAAAATATATAGCTTCAAATGGTTGGTCACTTAATAGACTCATCTCAAGTGGACATCGGGAAAGCTGTACGTTCAGTAATTGGGAAAGCTGTGGACATCAGGAAAGCTGTACGTTTCATTTCCTCTTTAATTATAAATGTACTTTCAGTTAATGTGTTCATATAAATATTCAAGTTGCAAATGAGACACTTTTAAAGAAATGCGAGATAATTGACTGCCGGATAATTTGCACCAGTATCCATGTTTCGATCCTGAATTGACGAGGTATGGATAAAAGGAGTAGAGCCGTATGGCTCGAAAGACTTAAAATTCCAGCCCTGGTCAGGAGGGCGTTGTTGGTGAGTGTGGTATGGCTATGAATTGGCCTCGCAGCGTGGAATTAAATTGGAGAGAATTAAATATTCCTGTCTTCTGTACATTTACATATCTTAGATGCTTTTATGTCAATCTCGGCATCAAACTAAACGTGTACGCTTGTGATAAACGAATTTATTTGTTCGTCGAGGAGTGAAATTTTCCCTTTGCATATTGTTCGGTAAACATCAATTCACGCAAATATTATTGCGAGTTTTCATTGAGGAATTCTCATGTGTGTGCATTTGAGGTGTGCTTCGCATAATAGCAATACTAATTATCAGAATGGAAATTCTCGTAGCAACAGATTCAAGAGGATTTTTCTTTCTACGATGAGATTCTGCCATTGCCGTATGGAGGTTTTGCTTTGGTTTAGATAGTGATGAAGATGACCAGATTTTTCTTTCAAAAACCAAAATTTTTTTTTTCAACATTAACATCGAATTTGAAAATCGACAGAATTTTTTGTAATTGCAATACATCCATTTTCAAACCCTCAAACATTGCTAAATAATCCTAAATAAGAAAACGAATGTTTTCTATTTGTAAATTACTGTATGGAGTTCTATGATGAAACCGATTTACGTTCAAAATTAATACCGCATATATTTCTACTAAAATCGAAGAGTATGCTTTAAAATATTTGGAATTTTGATTTTTATATGCGTGATGCGACAATGTGTGTTATGCATTCGCTCTTCAGGTCCCAATAAATTTCATTGCTATCGATGATTATTGAAAGAGCATATGCAATGACACTTGAAAGCAGTACTGAACGTCGAAGCCCAATAAGCGCACTCCGTGAAAGAATATTTGACGAGACCAGCTAGGAAGGATTGCAAGAACCCTCACCGATTGTCTCATACAACGTAATATGCGATTACCATGTTTGCTTGAATAGAGCCCCAAGAGGTTATGGGCAATTCTTTTTGAGGCGGTCTTGCATATTTCACAGCTTCGCTGCTGTCGTTCCACTACGCTGCTAATGTGTTCGTTCTATTGCAAAGGAGGTCACCGCCCGCTTTTCGGCAAATCGAATTTGCAGCCTATTCAAGAATGTTTGAAGGAATAATATCCATATTCCCTTTTTTTATCTCTAAGATCCCACTTATGTTCTTGAACCGACATGCGTGGGTTCAAAGACGTTTCGTTTGTACTGTAATATCGGAACAGAAATGGGTGAGCACGTACGATTAATGATATATATATCACTTGATCACTTGATAGGCCGGATATAGTAGTCTCACTATGTTTAAATATGATAAGCGACTTTCCATGGTATTTTTTTCTTCAAGAATTCTGCTAATACGAAGGAAATTTGCATCAGATAAAATGGAGTAAATGAAATTGCAGACTATTATACTGCTAGTGATAAACGACTTTTTTCCACCTCAGTTTCAGTTAACACAATTATCAGTGCAAGATTTTTTGTCATTGATAATGCGTTCTGATTAATAATAACAATATTGAAGCGATCCTGGTGAAGGTGCACTCCGTAAAGGAGGAGAACGGTTGAAGAATCGGAAAGTTTGGCGATCTCAAAATGAACGAAGGAATATATTATGCACTTTATCAGTTTAGAATTACGCATCTAAATTTTTTTTGCTGTTTAAATAGCTTCCCCTACCAACAGGTTTTATTATTTCAATGCGTTCTCGATGAAATGGCTCAATTGGTGTGCTATGGCGAAGCAGTTCCCGTGTCGAGGTATCGATATGTGCAAAGCGCCAACCATTCTACGTTCTCTCTTTCTTAATATTCTTTAGCTTTAGTGAATGATGCGTGTTAATAGAGAGGCTGAAAAGTTAATGACTGAATGGCTGAAAATGAACTTTAAAAAACTCGAAAACGGCCACCCCGTTTAGTGAGGGGGGTGGCCGTTTTGTTAGGATCTTCTTCACATTTTAAGGGTGGAATATTTGTGCGTCTTTGCACCACACTAAAGACTGGTAAGTATTTATGAACTTTTAGTGATTAATACTTAAAGTCAACGTATTATTCAGTACGTTTATGTGAGTTAATCGTTCTTGATGTTATAATAATATGGTACCCGATGTGAATATGAACGATAAGTTGGCAGAGTTGAATGCAAAATAAACTTTTCGAAGATATCAACGCTTGGTCAATTGATATGTCCGGAAAATGTACCAAATTGTAAATTGTTTATCGTTTCGTCGAAATATGATCGAATAGTTTAAAAAAAAGTATTTTTCATGGAAAATATTCATTGTAGCATCGTTCCCATCAATGGCTTGTCAACAACAACTTCTCGTAAGCATTATTTTCCATTTATTTCACTTTTTTTGTTCTGTTTTGCATTTCGTTTATTGCAGTTGAAATATTTTCCGAGCAAAAGTTTCCCACTTCAAGAAATTGAACAGATTTTCACCTTTTCTCGTTTTTCACAATTTTTCATTGACAGCAAAAACTAAAAGACAAATTTTCACTTCAAATTACACAGAAAATTAAAAAATTTCTACAATTTCAAACGTTTTTCTCAGTAATATATTTTAAATCACGAAATATGCAGAGTGATTTTCGCTTCTTTTTTATCCGTATCATCTTCAAACTCATAGATGACTGTGGTTTTTCAGAAAGTTTTTCTATGGTCACCGTTTTCGAGAATATGCACGGTACTAAAATATAGATAACATGCTTCTTTGTTAGTTTCATTTCCTACAGGTTTATAATTGCAATTGCAAATTATGCGGTCACAAATGATAAATAATAACGAAATTTGCAACGAAACAATTGTAGTGTTTGATCTATTTGATTGCTGGATGTTTCTCAGCGGCACCACCCACACACATAATGTTATTGGATTATTTCGGCGAACTCAGCAAGCAACGTAATGTTTTTTTTTTCATTAGTTGCATTTTCTAATAGCATAAGCAAATATCGCTCCATTCATTTTATAATGGAAATGTATATTTGGCAATAGATCGAATTTAAGAGACACATTAATGTAGAAATTGCATGAACTTATTGGAATTGATATGAATGCAATTTATTGATTGCACGCTTTGCATAAATTGTTGCAAAAATTATGACGTTTCGTGCAAATCGAACTAACTCTCACCTAGTGTATTCGATCTGACGCAAAAACGCGACAAATGGTATGGTGGGGAGGGAAGGGAGGGAGAGGGGGGAGAAAGGCATAAACCCCGTTAGAGCTACTGAACAGTGTCTGAAGAGAAAGGAGGTGCTTACTTCGATGGAAAGGAATATAATTATAATTCCTTTCCTTCACAATCCTCCGCTCCTTCTTGCAGAGTTATTTCTAGATTTGCGTTTCATCTCAAATAACCGCGTAACTTTTGTTGCGCAGTTCACAAATTTTTCAATGAGAAATGAATGCTGTTGTGACTAAGCGAATGATTGATTGCATGCGTTGGAACGCAGAAGCACACCTCCTGTAGTAACATTGGCGAATGTTCAATGTACTTGCAAATTAGGCAAATTTTAATCAACTTGGTTTAGAGGTGAATTCGGCTAGCATCGGTGCAGATGGAACAAGTTCGAATCTCGCTGCCCTATATGGGGAGTTTATGAAGGCATATGAGAAAGAAGAGCTACAACGAGGCGGATATACGATTCACGGACCACATATTCTGGCACTCACTGAGCTGATAGGCGAGACAATCAATATCAATAAGAGACTTGAAAAACTCAGGTTAGAAAAGATTTCTTAGAAATGACGTTTCTGCAGAATTTTTGGCGTTTCTGCAGAATTGCAATGAATTCACTTAAAGATGGACCCAATGAAGAAACTAATAGTGTCTCATCTACTGAATTGAGTTAGACAATCAGCTCACTCATCTATTTGCCCACAACAACAGAAACTACGGTGGCATGTTCAGTTCCTAAATATCTTTGATTATATACTGAAAGAAAAATCACCTTTAACGAAACATCCGTATCCAATCGAGCTTTTCCTCGCTATACTATCACACCATCAACCCGTCAAGTGTTTTCATCTATCCTTTAATGAGCCCCATTGTGAGTCGACATTCAGTTTGATGTTAGGCTATTTGTAGTTTCAGTAAGCTACTTGAATTAGTACTGCCGATATAATAAAAAGCCCTCAAAGCTATGACTTATTTTAGTGAGCAATTAAATAAATGGCTCTATGAAAACATCAGGTTTCATTTGCGAGAGATGAAGTTTTAAATAAGCAGCCGTTTTATTTCAGTGGCTCGTCTAAACAACAAAATCAAGGTATGTTACTATATTATTTCCTTAAACATAACCATCTTTGCGGGTATATGTTCTTACGATTCGCAGGTAAATGCCAT
>QEWY01001174.1:165629-182333 GCA_006503575.1 Baylisascaris schroederi
ATATGCCACACAAATTGCGAAATGTGTATCTTTCAGTTGAACAATATAAAAATTTACCTATAGCTTTTCGTAGCCATTGAATAACAATATGGAGAATTCATTTCTTTGCAGCGAACCATTAAAAATTTGTTTTAGAGAATGTATCAAATGCACAGAGATCGTTCAATGCAATAACTTTTTCGGACATGAATACCGCTCTCAACGATGATTTGAAATCCTTGAAAGAGCTCAACTATACATCACCGTACGTGCTACCGGCATTGTCACTGCTTTCTGCACAATTGCAACAAATCAACACTCATATTGAAAACCTTCAGAATCATCATTAACTCACGTAAGTCGAATTTTCGTTTAACCTATCGATAGCCATACTAAAATATTCTTTCTGTAATTTTCATACGATAGGCCTATTAAGAAATTAGTAGTAGCTTAAGTAATTGTTTCGGTACAATGGATCTGCAGGAGCAAAAAAGTGCTATGTAATCACAGAAATTCTTCTCAAGAAATTAATTGGAGAGCGGTAATGGCTGATCTCAGAGGAAAATGCTTAGAGGAGCTTATAGGAACTAGATCATTTAAAGATTTCCATTTTATGAAAAAAAACAACTCACAAAACGATCTACAAAAAAACAAAAAAAAAAGAAAAACAAAACAATAGAGAAGAGGAAAGAGATAAGAAATGCTATGCAATCACAAATCCACTATTTATGAAACATTTAAGTGATCCTGAAGACCGGGAAAAAACCCAACTGTGCAAGTGAGCCTGCAAAAGGGTTTAACTTAAAAATTGCACACTATTGCTTAGACGGTAGGGATATAATTTGAGAAACGATGCAAATTACGTTGATTTGACGAGCCATCACCGACAAATATCCATACCCAATGCTTCTTTTCAACGTTTATTCTAAAGAATAAGTATTAATTATGAGAAAAATATCTCGTGGCAAAAGATTATTTTACTCGATAAATTTTGCACATCAGAGGTACTTTTATTGAAGCTAAAATAAAATAGTTGACAGGGAATTTTTTTCATGGATGTTGTCGATGATTTTTCTCAAAGTTTTCGAATTTCAGGATATCTGAGTGGAATGAACTTCAATGAAAGAATACGAAGAGCAATCGTTTCCACTATGTTGGCGCATCAACAAGCGCAAATTCTCATTTGATATTGATATCTACAGATTTCGGAGATATTTTTGTGATTCTATCTGCAGATTTTCGTAAATGAAGCAAAATAACAGCTCTTATGTGTTCCATATGCAAGATACACGAATGAGATATCTATGTATTTTGGAATATTTAAAGAGCTTTACGTTAAAGCGGGAATGGTATCCGCGAAATATACGAATAATATCGGGTCGATCGCCATTGGGTTGCAGGGCACACGCTTGTACTCCAAAATGGAATCATATGGGTATGTCGAGCGCAGCGTCGAGATAAATGGAAAAATGGTTGCCAAAACGTTTATTCTAAAGAATAAGTATTAATTATGAGAGAAATATCTCGTGGCAAAAGATTATTTTACTCGGTAAATTTTGCACATCAGAGGTACTTTTATTGAAGCTAAAACAAAATAGTTGACAGGGAACTTTTTTCATGGATGTTATCGATGATTTTTCTCAAAGTTTTCGAACTTCAGGATATCTGAGTGGAATGAACTTCAATGAAAGAATACGAAGAGCAATCGTTTCCATTGTGTTGGCGCATCAACAAGCGCAAATTCTCATTTGATATTGATATCTACAGATTTCGGAGATATATTTCTGATTCTATCTGCAGATTTTCGTAAATGAAGCAAAATAACAGCTCTTATGTGTTCCATATGCAAGATACACGAATGAGATATCTATGTATTTTGGAATATTTAAAGAGCTTTACGTTAAAGCGGGAATGGTATCCGCGAAATATACGAATAATATCGGGTCGATCGCCATTGGGTTGCAGGGCACACGCTTGTACTCCAAAATGGAATCATATGGGTATGTCGAGCGCAGCGTCGAGATAAATGGAAAAATGGTTGCCAGCGGCATCGATGGAGATTTAAGCGTCGATGAAACTATATAGGCCGAGAGGAACTATCAGATAAAAGCAAGTAGATGGAGTAAACATGAAAGAAAATTAAAGAGATGTCAGATTAAAATCTACATGTTGAGTTAAAGCACCTAAACACGAAAGGAATAGGGGCCCAGTGAAAAATGGAATAATAGTGGGCAATAGTGGGTGGCTGAGAGAATTCAGAACCGTTGGAAGTGATGCATACAAAAACGAAAATGCATAGCTCATATCCTGTCGATACGTGAACGTGACTGGCGGGTTAAAACGTAAAGAATATGCGCAATACGGCTATGTTGTATGAGATGGATATAGTAGTAGGCTTAGTGATTGTTTCAGTGTAAATGAAATAGAGATAGCTTCAGTTTTATTACAGTATTAATGATGGGTGGTTTATATTGTATTTCCTCTTTGACATTATCACATTGGCAATAGCAGCTCCAGAAAACTATGAAAAACAGATGGTACATTATGGTAGTGCATGAGGACAGATGCGCCGACAAGTTGAAACTTGCTCCATACTATACAAGTACGTTTGTGAAATGCTGTTTGCATTCTTTTTGCTGTTCTTTTTTTGTCTCATTTCTCCATATCGTACTATTAATGCAAATATTTCTGATTTCGTTGAGGTATTGGAAAAAAACTTTGGAGTTTTCATACTTAACAAGCGACCACAACGAAATGTCCGTAAACTTGAATTCTCCATGAAAAACCGTATTTAGCACGAAAGTTACAAGCCAGGCTTCTATACGGACCACAATATCAGGATTATTTGAGCTTAGGAAGGGTATTCAAAATACTCCGTGCATCAAAGTAAGTGTGGTTTAGGTTGATCTTAAAAGGTTCACTGAAATTTCACTAATACTGGAACACCGCATTAGAGAGAAAAGCTACCGCGATCTCTCCGATACTAGAATTTCTGCTTTCATCCGTACATTTATGCCTATCTAATTATCCGAAAATGCTAAATTTTGCTTCTGCCGTCACAATTTAAGTGCAAGTTTCTGAGCTAAAAACGAAACTTGGTACAATAATTTTCTAACATTTTTACATAAAAATATTTCAAAAATGTACACTAATATTATCAAACTTAAACATAATCGAAGAAGTAAAGAAAAAAGAAATGCACAAACTTAATAGACAGTGGAACAGAAAAAAAAGTGCTCGGTACAATGTTTCTTCCTATAAATAAGAAAAGAAACGCAAATTTTAAAGTTAGGAAATATGCCCCAACATATGAAGGGCGATATGAGATTGCAGAGTTGTGAGATTATTGATAAAAATTGGAATGAAAAGTAGAGATTATGAATTTACAGCGTTTAACAGCTTAAAAATTTTCATGTTTTGCTATCAACGCGATCTCCAAATCGAGCTTTAGCGATTCTTTTGCCAATAATTTCGTACGTTTATCCAGCGCTTCTAATTCTTTCAATAATATTCTTCGTTGCAGTTGTTCCAACTCGCTCATCGGTATCGCTGTAAATATTTTTCTCCTCTTATACATCACAAATTTATGAAAGATAACTTCAAAATATTGCCATCTTTTCAGAACGATGATCTAAGAGTTGACATAAAGGAAACCAAATTGAATTGCATGGAGGAAATTCGATTTGCGCAAATTCATTTCGTCAATAAACATATGAATATCACATCGAAAAACTCCATAGTTGTTGAATAGTATCGTATTCGCTTCAGTATTTATGTTGCCATATCACTTTCCCTTATTGTTTTTATATACGAGCACAAACGTCGATAAATTATGAATATTACGGACCAAAGTAAACTTTGCGTTATTTATGTTGTGAGGAGTTTAAACACAGTTCTTTTTATCTTCTTTAGGTGGAAACGAAAATGCGCCCTTGTCTTTCTGGCTTTCCGACAATTTTTTTAAATAGTCGAAAATGCTTATAAACGTGTTTTATTCAATGGGATTCTAAAAGGATTTCTTTTTTCTTCTGAACGCTCTGAAAAATTCACATATCCACTTTTGTTAAGTGACTAATGCAAATATTCGTTGCATAGACAAAGGAATTTCTGACATGGGCTGTGAAGAATTTGTAGGATCAGCCATTTTACTAAATTTCATGAATTTTCCGCCATAAATCAAGCATTATACAAACGTTTAATATGAAAAAAGCGTTTAATTTTATCGACAAATTCATGACAGGTCTCCAACTCGAAAAAAATGTTATTCTTTCTTGCGGTTTTATCTGCATAATTCATCTCTTTGGAAAAATACTTTGGTCTTTTCGTTATGAAACGGGAACATTTCCAAAGAGTCAACTTAGTTTCTTCTGGTACGAAACAGCTGAGGTAATTACGACAGTACAACATTCGAAATGTCCAATTAAAAGTATCGCCAGATGAAGCTGCGTAAGACGTTCAACAATTTATACATAAACTTACCGGTTGTTCGCGATTTCGGCTCATCGAAATTGTGCTCGGACCGAGCAAACATCTCCCTCAGCATAATATCATCGGCGGTCTTATTAAAGAGAACACCGCGTGTATACATAAAATTGCACTGTGGAGGCGATGAGTTGGCCATGGTTTGTACCAGTTTTCGCTCCTTAAAGCACTTTATAGCATGGGAAATTTGCAAAATATTAAAGAAAACGTTTGATTCCTTTATGGTTAAAGTTGTTTTTTTCGTAATAATATAGCATTATTTTGAAATGAGGTTAATGCAGCAAATAGTTATGCAACAGGAAAGCGCCGATTCCCCACGGACCATGAGACAAAAATTTGGCGATATTTTATCTCATCCCATCTGATGTCTACACCAATCAAAGTGTTGTGGTTCTAATGTGTTGGGAAGCTTTTGCCTCTGAATTTTGCATATAAGGTTATACTAATACAAGAATAACCTCGACATCTTCAACCATTGCATTATTGACGGCATCGACAAAAGCGTAGAGGAACTCGCCAGCTGCCTCACGTCCAAGATGGTGGCATGCGCTTGCATAGTTGTTGCGACTGCATCGTGCATAGCACTTCGTCATCCTATTAATGTTTAATATTACCATCTGAGACGTCCGTCCAACTGAATTTCAAGCCACTAACGAATGAGAGGTAAATTTTTTGCAAAAATTTCCAACGATGTAATGAGAGATTTTCTTTTATGTGGATGAAAATTATAATGCTTATAACATTTGCCTCACGATTTTCGCCTATCTCTTTTTGAAGTATCTTACTTTCAACAAATTTGCATATTGTTTACCCGCAAGCCTCATTAGTTTTCCTTAAAATTGCAGCTAATTTCATTCCGTCTACAGTTTTCTGAGAGTTCAATTCGATCGTTTTTGTTTCAATTTCATCGTTGAGCCGATTTATATCACCGCATTGACGTTGGCATATCGATTTTACCCTCGAGCCTTCCTCCTCCATACACTGCGAGAATTTTTTTGTCTCTAAAAGAAACATTTTAAACATTTTGTGTTTAAAGAGTTACATTCAACTCTTGATTGCAATATGCCTAGGATCGAAAGCTTTGTTAAGATCATTCTGCATGAAGAAACAGGTCTAAAGATTTGAGCACTTTAGCGGATTTGAGATGAGAATAATAAAGCGGCCCTTGAAAGAAACCAAGTCTCACGATAAAGCCAGCTCTATTTAATGGATAAAATATTCTCTGAATAGGTTGTCTTCTCTAGACTAAATGTATTCAAAAACCAGGAATTAAACCAAGCGCCATAACTGCCATCAATATTTCCGGTCCGACATGTAGCAACGTTCGTCTTCAAAGAAAACAATAAAATTATGAAAAATATGCAACTCTGTGTACTAAAATTTCAACAATCTTCCACAACCGAACTGTGCGATGACAAGCCCTTCGTTTTCCCGTCACTTTTTCGACCTCCTCAACCGCGCTATCAGTTATAATTTTCAACCATGTCCTTTCTGAAATTCTGCCCTCCCGCCGCAACTGTCATGTGACTATATCCAAGCATTGACATTGGCCCCTATTTTATTACACAGCAGGATTCGTTGTTAACGATTACTTCGCTGGCATTTTAGATGACTGTTATTACAAAGTTACCTCGCATTATCTCGGGCGAGCACATAATAGTCATGGAACGTAGACTAAACGGATTTGAATCGACACCACAATTAGCGAGACATTCCCTTGCATCCGCAATCACACTGAAATTATCAGTTAGCGTAGTTCTGACACCAATTTCATCCATGCTATGTCACTTATACCCGAAGATTTTTTTTTCCAACAATTCGGCATCATTCGCGCTGTAATGTTCCCCTAAAAAGAGAAAAAATTCTAGCCAATGCGTTTTATCGTACATTATATTCACCTCCTAATTTTAAAAAAAAATTAAAATATTAACCATCCGTGGATATTCGATAAACACTTTTTTCAAGCGATTATAAAAATTGTTCAGTTGTAATGATAAAAATGATTCAAATATTATGCATGTTTGATTTCCCAATTACTCTCATGTACTGGTTATCTATGTGATTGACTAATAATCAGCCACTTATTTAATGCATAAAACATTCAAATAAGGTTTAACATACTTGCAAATGACATTCAAATTGAGGAAATAACTCGCGAAATCAACCGTCCTCATAATGTTCAATTCTAGATCTTTTTTGCGCACATCGATCATACATCTTTTAAGGCAAGGATTTGAATTCACCACTTCATCGTACTTCTTTCGAAATACTGGATGGCCATCTGTAATGAAATTCTCAACGTTAGATATCATCAAAGCAGATGCTATTTAGAATGTTTAATAACTGCGATTTAATAACACAAATGTTGAGTTATAAATCTTGGAAAGCACAATTAGAAAGAATTTTGGCACTTGAAAAACGAGGCGCACGTAATAATTGCTGATATTTAGGCTGCACTCAACGATGTGTGCATATGTTTGCGTTTCCGCTACTTTGCGTACTGAGGTGGCATCCACATTTTCGAATGCGGTCTCAACTGCACTGGCAACCGAATTTTCACACTCATTGAGATTTGCTTGTATGTCATTGCAGCCGTTCACTCAGTTTGGAGGGTTAGCACTGTAACCTTTGTGCGATTCTACAACTTCTTCGAAATGAGGAGGCATTTCGGCGTAATTTTGTTCATTATGGCAAAGTGAGATAAACTGAATTAAATTATAGCATTAGTTAACTGCAATTTATTGATAGAATAAGATTAAAGGCGCATATGGCGAGGTGACCTTTCCTTATCAATTTGGTGCAAAAACTGAACGCAACAGTTGCTCAAAAGCAGCGCAGTGTATACTGATTATTACACTTGTAAGAGGGGTTCAATTTTACTTGGCGATTTATTTGCGTTGTCGGGAAATCAAAAATATTTCGAGGATTTCGAGGATGTAAGAATCAACTAACATTTCCTGTGAAGAAATAAGAAGCACGATAAAGAGCTCATTGTTTACTTATTTATTCTTCTAATGCGATGAAAGCAATTCCATTTTTAAGAAGTGCTGGATCCCTTAATCGATTCGCTAAGTAATATGAAAAGGAGAAATCATTCGAATATCATTATCACCTTACCGGCTAAAGACAGAAATATGACGCTGATAGCAAAAAATATGTTAGCAATCATAGTAGCAGAGGCAGGCACAAATTGCCAACTGAAGTACCCACTTCCCCTGCTGAGAATTAAATCTATTTCAACACAAGATGTGGCAATTCACTGCTTCCCTCTGGCGATTAGGGATGCCTTATGTAGGGACGCACATAACTCTATCGAACTGGTTATGATCATATGTCAAACATAAATAGTCAAGCGCTGACAGCTGTGTGTTTGATTTATTGCACTTAACGTATCGCGTTCATGCGCTAAGAAAACAATTTAATGCGCATTAGAAGATGGGTGAATTTTTTCGATAGAATAAAACGGAAAAGACGAATATCGTAGAAAATCATTAAGAGGAATACCTAAAGAAATCAAATGATTAAAAAATCGAATTCATCAGAAATAGTGCGATCGTATGCAAAAACGTTGCTTGTTATGTCCAACGATTCGTGAACTTTGCTGTTCTTAAGTCGTCATCGTTTTTCTAGTCATTTCATGGAGACAATTAATTCTGAGATATGTCACATTATTGATTAATGTTGACACGTTGAGCACAATGTAAATCACTTCATCGCGAAAAGAATGAAAATTCAAAACTCATATTGCAAGATTCAGTCCTCTTTGCCTAATTAAAAATTTTAGTGCTCTTTTGAAAGCCCTTAACTTCTCCTCTATTTGAGGCAAACTCCGATGAAAAACTTCCTTCCTTTATTGAATTTTTCAAGGTTTTTTCACTAAATACCTTCACTAAATACTTTCATAAAAGGTTAAATTGCACTTAAAACACTTTCAGGTCGCGCAGTTAGGAAGTCTTCGAATTATGTTGATGAGATTCACGCAGTTGAGAATAAACTTGGTGCTATTATAGTCTCGATGCATTAGAAACGCTCCAATTTATTGAATATTTGCACTCTCAGCGGTAGTGATGAATCGATATCATTACACAGCTTGAAGAATTTTGAGCATACTGCATTGCTATATTTTCATTATCGAGAACATAAGAACGAGCTTTTACATGGAGCCAAAGCTGTGAAACTTGGGTATTGCTCAAAGCTATATTCTAGAAATGGGTCTATACAATCTTTTCTTTCAATTTCACTGAAGGGCACCAATTATATCATTCACATATATTGCTTTTTTTTAGAGCAACGCTAACTATTTGCTGATCAGCGTAGAATCATTAATTGATTTTCACAATGCCAATAGTCGCAAATAATGTTGATGACAGCGTCGATCATAATATGCGACGTTTTAATTTCATAAATCATGTTAGATAAGTGCATTGGTTTGCATTTGACGAATGAAGATAAAGAGATCCGATAAAAAAATATTTGGCAATTCGACAATGGGGAATCCCCATAAGCGTTACCGTTGACATTCAGATATTGCATCACAAGTTTGCAAAGGTGTCATTTTGCATTAAACTTCAGCATTTCAACAAATTCCGTTGAGTATGAACTAACGCTTTCAAATACCGCTCACTTTTCCATTCTTCATTTTATTCGCTTCCGTTAATGTGATTTGCACTTCCTATAAAGTCGAAAAGATGAAACGTTCAAAAATCAAGTTTGGTTTTTCAACGAAAAATAACTCATATAAGTGTTCGTGTTGAAGTGGAATAGCAAAGTTGAAAGAAAAATCTGAAATGTTTTCCCGATGAGGGAATTTTCGCACGGTAATGTTATTAACGTTTTCATTCGGTTATGCCGATACACATATTCTTGCAAGATGCATCATCTAATATTGCAAAATTATGCTTCCTATAATGGCATGTCTTTACCCGAGCAGCAGTATGTAGAAAGCAGTCGACTAGGTACATAAATAGGAATTGACAACGTCGATGAATTTCCAAGTTACATACTTTTTCGTTTTGAAAAATCAATCCGAAATTTTTCTTCACAGGTAGCGAAAGTATAATATCACTCGGAAGCAGTTTCTAGATGTACCTGTATGTCACAATTCATGCGTGGCACCACGATTTTTCTGCTTGAAAAAATTTTTGTTCGCTTAAAACATTTGAAGTTTTTAGAAGTTTCCTTTTTGGATTCATTTATGTAAAGGTGTACAAAATAACATTGGCTATTCCCAATGCAAGGCATTATGATAGCGACGATATTTTTCAACCAATTTTTGCTACATGCAACAAACGATTATTTGATCTTCGGCTACAGTAATAATTGTAACTATCAAAAGGACGAATTATCACGTTTGTTATTGAAACTTTCATTCGTATTAATAAACAACCTTCGGCATTCAGGTTGCTGCTAATTAATGAGAAGGCAACCCCACGTGATCAAATAATAAGAAAATATCGTTGGGAACTGCAGCACTCGCAAATTGCATCAGTTTTAATGTACTCTTCATTATAAAGGAGGGATGTTGACAAGTTAGGCAATATGACATATATATCATGGCAGCCTCGAATACTGATGTTTGGTCGATTATGTTTTGATTGTGCTACTTTAAATTGAATTGGTCGAAATTTGTGAGTAAGAAGGTTACAATTTTAATGGTGATAGTTGAACGCTCACGTTACCCCATTTCCTTGCATACCATTCTGTATGAGGGAAATTGCAGCGAAANCCGAACGGATGGCAGGTAGTGTTTATAAATTTGCTGTTTAAGGACGCTGTGCATATGTGTGTGGATGTGTGCCTTTCTACAGGGCTGTTTGAGACAGAGACCTAGTGAAGATCACCTAATCACCTGGTGACCTGCCCATTCGCCAAGAGGTGTCGAGAATGTGCTAAGTTCCATTCGCTCCTATTCTGCGCCTTCTGCCTTCACCGTTGGCCATAGTACCAGTGGGTCATCTCGCCTCGTCTCTGACCTTCCGCGCGACCGCTTTCCGTCGCGTGGTATCCAATCTGTCAGGCGGCAGGTCCAACGGTTGTCAGATTTTCGTGCAAAGTGGCTTGCCCACCTCCATTCTGCTGCATAAGCTTTGGATACCACATCCTTTACTCCATTTCTATGTTGCAATTCTTCGTTGCTTAACCGATCTATTCCGGTGACGCCACACATCCTTCTTTCCATCGCTTTCTTTGCCACTGCAATTTTTTCTTCATCGCGCTTCGATGGGACCATGTTTTGCAGGCATATAGCATTATTGGATACACAATCATCCTGAAGATGTTAGTCTTGACATTCACCGGCAGCCTGTGATCCGTTAGCACCGCGCCATTGTTGTTGAAAGCGATCCTGCCTGCTGTTCGCCTTCCTGCGAACATGCCGTCCAAAGTTGGTGCAATCCATCACTTCCTCTACTTCGGCCTTATCCATTTCTATCATGCCTTGGCGCAAGAGCTATTTGTCGTCCACTTTCTCTTGAGTAGGTTCATTTCCAGACCAATTTCCCTGGAGAGGTTTACCAGTTCCTTTAACTATCAGCCAACAGATAGTGAATTAACAATTCACCGCCAGTCATAATCTCGCCATAGTGGTTAATCTTTCTAAATACTCCTTCCAGCGTCACCACAAGCGGCAGGGGGAAGACAGCATCAGCATGTCGACTCCTCTGTTGATCTTCAAATGGCTTGCATCGTCCAGGGGACGAACATCCATTCTATATCTATTATTAATGAGTTTGATGATACCAACATATGCCGGGTGTACACTGGCATCATGTAAAGCGTTCGTGACTGGTGCTGATTCTATCGAGTCAAATGCTTTACAGTAGTCGAGAAAGGCGAGACATGCTGGGAGTCGCTATTCCTTGGATTTTTTCCAGTAAGTGGCTGACAATGCAAACAGTACGGAATGTCGGGTGTACCGATCTAGTTGTTGCTATCTATGAAGTTGCATGCAAGGAAAACCTATCGTACTCTCAACAGTGACGCCCAGTCTTAAGCGTTCTTCTACGCTTTTACAAAGCGAATTCAACGAAGCGCGTTACGGTCCCAGTGTCTGTGCATAAACATGTGCGCACGGCCATAGACATTTGTCAGCCGTTAAATCTAAAAGTGGGAAATAAGATGCGCCATTATTATTTCAGAATTCATTTTCTTATACCATAATTCAGGTCACTTCATTGATTTCGGAAGAGTCAACAATATTCAAAGTGGTCAGCAAATCTGCATGCATTCTTTACTTGTCACGTTTTCCTTTTACAATGGTGGAACCGCAGAAGAAGAAGCAAATTTTTCTTTCAGAATTTCTCTGAATGCCCAATTGCAGTTAAACTTGAAGGCATTACTTTCCATAATTTTCTCTTGATGAAAATTTTTTAAAGGTGTTGGCAAAATGAAAAAGATGCAAAAGCGCGCATCATGCTAGCAAATTTTCCTCTCATTATTAAGAAATTCAGGTGAAACGTTAGAAACGAGAAATGTGGCTTTGCTATAAAGCGATCCCGAAACGAATTGTTCATTTTTAATGACACTTTTATTTCCTTTTCATTTCCATGCATTTTCTCCGCAATGGAAACAATGCGCTCCTAGAAAATTGCAACACTTAATAATGGGTCACTCGACTACCAATTTCTAGTTCAATATCTTGACTTCTTCAAATGCCAGAAAATTCGACATCGCTTGCAAATCCTACTATTTGACCAACGTCCGTTGTTCGAAATGCTGACGGAGATCTAGCGCGTAGTGATTGCGGAATGGTCGAACATTTCTGGTCCATAAACTACAGCCAGGAAACTGGAATTCTTCTGAATTTTTCCTGTGAAGTACGACTTCAGGGAATTGGATCGGACTGTAATCGACGTCGCGAAATGAGGACGGACCACGAAGTTATTTGTATTGGGTACAGGGAAGGAAAATGTGCTGCTTCATGCGAGCTCCTGACTCTGCTATGAGATTCACCCATTCATTAGGTTTATTGCAGCTTAATCCAGATGTTTTGCACTTGAGCAGTAGTTGAACACATAGGAACATATTGTTTTAGACCCAATGCCTGAAATATTCAATCTTCCCGCAATGCTTCGCGATCAGACGTGGGGATCGCCAGTTGAGGGAGGCAAGTTTCCCTCACTCGCGTCTCCTACGATGAGAAAGAGGCTGTGACAAAATTGAGAAACGCTGAGCGTAATTCATTAGCCGGCATGATAGGTGCTATGGTACAGGGTAAAGTAGAGAAGTCATTCACCTCGCGGAGACTGCACTTTGACGATAAAGGTCAGACAGGATTAGACTCCAAGGTCCAAGAATTTAAAATGTTCCATCGCCTCGAGTTTTCAACTAGTGATAGCTGAATGAATGGAAATTCGTTCTTCGTTCGATCGAAATAAAGTAGTGCAAAATATGAGATGCTCGAAAGTTTCTATCAAGTAGTACGAAAGAACAGAATATGCTCATCATGTGAATGCAATAAAACAACGCCGATTGTTTCGATCATGACTCCAATCGAAGAAGTTGCCAACAGAAATTGCTAAATGTCAAACATAGAATGTCGTGAACTTGTGCAATTTTGTGAACTCTTGCACAGGTCAATGATCATTAAAATATTTTATTACAGAAATTGCTAAATGTCAAACATAGAATGTCGTGAACTTGTGCAATTTTGTGAACTCTTGCACAGGTCAATGATCATTAAAATATTTTATTTAATGAACCTACAAATAAACAAAAGAAATAAGGCAACAAGAGAGGGCCTTCCGATGAAGGCTGTAGAAGCAAAGGGTTGAAGCGGTCGTGTGATCGTTGCAAGAGCTGCACCCACATCTGCATTGCAGAAATCCTCACTACATAACCATTGTTCCAAGCCCAAAATATTCCGATATCCTGCCTGCAATGCTCGTTGATTGTTAGTGTTCATGTGAAAACATTTCAATGCATTTAGGACGTGGTGACAATTGAGCTTTCCAGCACTGATGCAGTCGCACAATTCTTTTTTCTCTTTTTTTTCTCTTTTTTTTTGCAATGGAACATTCGTTCACGATGATGAAATTGTGCCAGTGTGTGATACTCAAATATTCGGCAATATAAATGCCGCAAGAATGATTACTGCGGTGAGGTACTCAATAAACTCGAGAAAAAGCAAATGAGAAACATCTCGAAACGATAAATTAATATTTCGTTCTTCAACAATTTTTTCGTTGGCGACATTATTTCCATATATCAGTTTAATGTTTTTTTTTGCATATTTAATATATGAGCGAAAAAATTTGTATATTCAGAATGATGCGACCCAACCCACAATTCAGTTAGGTGCGCGTCGTTGTTTCTCATATGTGCAATAATGGATAAACATAATGATGATAATATTCTACTCTTTATCACTTTTAATTCAAAACTTTTGGTGGAATGCCGATTTAAATCCTTTACCGTAATTTTGTTCACCGCCATTGAATCATTGACGCTAAGGCATCCTTTCAAGTATTGTACTCCATAGCTGCTGAAATTCGTCTTCTGTAACAAGCAGTAATCGCCTTTACAGGTTTCATTCTCCATTGCAGACTCATCCGACACACCATAAGCGAGATAACAGGTTGTAGTTCCTTTTTCTACTGGATAAGCCGCTTGAGCATTACACGAATCCTAAAAGATACATGTTTTAGCCTTATTAACCTCCAACAACTTATTGAGACTCATACTCAAAGGCACTTCTGAAGAAAATTTCAGCTTTTGTTGATCCAAATCACACATGATTGCCGTCTCAGTTGATCAGTAAACAGTCTGTGAATGAGTTGCGATATTACCGCTATCTCGACTGCATAGCAATTTTCTTTTCATTAGCACTACTGTGAAACAAGCAGAAATTTTGGCCGGATCCATTTTGATTAGAGCATCAAACTTATAAACCTGAAAACTGCTGACGATGAGATCCTATGAATTTGACTTAATAATATCATCAATTAATTGACAAAGTAAATGGAGATGCTTGCCTCAGCACACATACAGCCAAGGTTGGTATTGTCGCCTTGCATTTGTAAAAGATAGCATCCACCGGAATATAGGGCTGGACCGGGCCATATGGAGGAAAGTGTCAAGTCGAAGACATATTGCGGCATCTGACCACAATTTGCCATTGTTAAAACTTCTCGTTCACCAACAAAATTCGCCACCTGAATTCTTCGAATGTTTATAATGCGCATGCTTAATATGTTTTTAAAAACCGCTGAAAGGGGCAGTTGTTAGTATGCAATTTCCAATATTTTTTTCCAATACTCGCTGACGATTTGAGCGGAACACAACAGATGATTGATGAAAGGAAATGCAAAAACAGCAAGTGTAACTCTGGAAATTGGCCGGGGGCGAACATTTTGCACCGAAATAATCATAACGCCAATAAGCTACGTACCAGTTTGTTGCAGTACCTGCGGGTATGCACACCTAATTCCATAAATTGACCAAAAAAGCTTCTATGACGAAATACTTAGTTTTCTGTGGCTTCCATCAAGCAATAAAGTAACTGAGCCCACTTCGCCTAGATTCAACAACTCACTCGAACTTGAACGACTGAACGCTAACTTCTGTTTCCGTATAGAAGCAATAGTTGGCAGTGCATAAGTTGCTTTTCGAACGTGGAGTAATATAAGGCGCTTCAGCATAATTTCGGCATTGAACATTGGGTAATTCGATCTGTTTTGCCTGAGCCACAGATTTGTCATCACGAATATCGTTACACTCGTCGTGATCGCTGAAGGTTGCCAGTATCGTTATGTGATATGAATTGCATTCATAAAGAGACGAAGAAGAGAATGTACCGCGAAAAGATATGCCCCACAAATCCGTGATGCTAAAGGTTTGAATCCCAGCGAGAACACGAGCAAGCTCAATTATAACGCTCGTAAAACCTGGTGCATGACAACAATGAATGCATTTTTTCTTGCTCGTGAGGAGTGAAAGGATCAAAAATGCGAAGCCCGAATAAACCAATGAATCTATAAAAGTTTATATACGGCTGTAACTTAAGGAACAGTACTTACTTGCAAAGGCACAACGTGGCATCAACGAAGTTTTTACGGCAGCCCATTGCAAAGTTTGATAGATTAACTCCTGATATACAACCCTGCAAAACTGGAAGAAATTTGAAACAAATAGGAGAGAATATTCTTGCAATAGGGAAATAAAGAGAAAAGAAGAGAGAATTGCATTGGGTTTGGGGTTCGTGTGAGATGAGATATTTTCTTAAAAGTTCGGAGAAGAGATATCGATGCAGGAACTTTTAAAGTTTACAATATAATGCATAATTAAGCAAAAAGAACGAAACTTGGTTGATTTGAAGACTTTGTTGTGAAATGAGGATTTCTTGAAAATCATAATACTGCATCATGTAGATTTATTCCAACACAACTTGCGGAGGGAATTTTGCTTATCGCTCTGACCGGAATGAATACCCATTATGGAAGAGAGTTGGCGCACAATAATTGACAGATGCACCACGAAGTCTTGATGATGCTAGATAAAAGCGCGCATTTGTTAGGATGTTTGGTTCGCGTGAAGAAATTTCCAAATTGACCGAGAAATCATGTATTCGTGTTTACCACAGAGTTGTGAAGATATTCTTGTTGGTTTAGAGGATGCTCGTAACGCTTACAACAGAACGACGAAGCGACTATGAAATTATTGTGATGTTAGAAAATCTCACTAACAATTTAGTACTTCAAGTTACACTGTTGCAATTTAAAATGCATAAATAATTGAACCGACATTATTACGATTCTATTTTCTGAACACATTTGGAATTTGGCTTGCTTTGAGCAATGAGGCAGATAATGCAGCTTTCCACTAAACAATTGTACTTGTTGTGGTGCTGAAAAAAAAAAGTGCTTTCTACTGTGAATATACAAAAGGCAAGCTTTTTGGACTTTTTAATCGGATCTACACGTATAATATGCGATGCATGAGAAAATACCAAACGGGTTATGGCGAGGCCATTTGCATAACGTATATTTACAATGGATCTTGAACTTCATTCATCATAGCACCTGTAAAATCCAACAGCTGTCCAATGACCGTTCGAAGGGAAACCGTATCTCACGTCCTCACTGCTACCTGCCGCAATATTAGTGTATCATTTTCTAACGTGATTTACTTACCTGTTGTATCTGCGTTGTTGGTTGTCCCTCTACTAATGACTTGTCCTCCCACTTCCAAAAAACGCAAACGTCACCTTCACAAGCTTCGTCGCACCTAAAAATTTGTTAATTTATT